>JAQGAJ010000516.1:0-14580 GCA_034689365.1 Liebstadia similis | reverse complement strand
AGGAGTAGTCGTAGTTGTAGTAGGAGTGGTAGTAGAAGGAGTGGTCGTAGTTGTAGTAGGGGTGGTAGTAGAAGGAGTAGTCGTAGTTGTAGTAGGAGTGGTAGTAGAAGGAGTGGTCGTAGTTGTAGTAGGGGTGGTAGTAGAAGGAGAAGTCGTAGTTGTAGTAAGAGTGGTAGTAGAAGGAGTGGTCGTAGTTGTAGTAGTGGTGGTAGAAGGAGTAGTCGTAGTTGTGGTAGGAGTGGTAGGAGTGGTAGTAGAAGGAGTTGTAGTTGTCGTGGTGGTAGAAGTTGTAGTAGAAGTTGTCGTAGTTGTAGGTATTTCGAGATAACATTTAAAGAGATCGTAAAGTCGGCCACTTTTTAGTGTTGTCAGGTTTTGTAAGACATTTACGCCGTTATATTGCGATCGCTTTATGTAATAATTATCGCCCGATATCTCAAGCAATTCAAAATTGTAAACGTTGAAACCGGAATAGTATTGGTCTGAAAGAGCGACCGCGGCATCGATCATAGGATGTTCAAAACATTTACCACTATTCTCATCGTATTTCCATTCTAATACAGCCATATCTCCCATATCTACGTCTCTTCCAATGAATATATGCCGTTTGAAATCAGGTTCACCAGTCATACCAAGACCAGGATGTGGTTCCTCTGTCGAAGACAAGTTGAGAAAATTATTTCAAAATTTTGAGGCAATACCTCTGTAGTAAACAAAGAATCGGTGTTGTGACCATGATACAGCTTTTGTTGGCAAAGACATTATTGCAGCCATTCTTTGGTCGATATCTCTCTGAGGAAATTTATAGAACAATGAGACCAAATTCAGCGGTTCTTCTTTTGGATCCGCTGTATATATGTTGACCGAAAAGTTTTCATAGCTTTCAATGTCATAGTCTTTGTTGAGATTCAGGTAATATCCGGTAAATGTTTTATAAGAACCGACGAACTAAATGAAAATTGATATTATGACCGAACAAATGACTCGTATGTGTCTCACCTGATGGTATCTCATGGCCACGAGTCTGATCGGGCCGGGCATCCAATACGGTGCTTTCGGAAGTTTGTACATAACTGTGAAGATTAGTCTAATCTCGTTGAGCCAATCGGGAGAACCACTCACTTCTGTGACCGACTGAAAGTCGATTGACGTCTCATTATGTTTGAGTCCATTGAATCGATAGAATTTGATGTCAGAAAAAGTAGTTTTGGCCAAAACGAACAAAGAATCGCTCACTCGAGCCATGTCTAACACTTGAGGCTTGTTATCAGTGACCTTACAGAAAGTCATGTTTGGATTCTGAGTGAGGGATGGACTCAAAGAAGATAAAAACAGTATCACTATATTTGAAATGAAATTCATTTCCATCAGAATATAATATTCTAGAAGAAAACTTATTAACAAATAACTGAAAATTATTTTCCTAAAGGCTTCGATTCAGATATGATCTCAAACTATAATTCACGTGAATTATCGCGAGATATTTAATTTCAGAGCCAAGTCTTTGCATTTTATTTTGTAAATTTAAATTGAATTTCAAATTAACAAATGAATAGAAAGCTAACAAATCATAAGAAATTTTGTGAAATTTAATCAAATGTTTTAAGGATTCGGTCCGACAAGTGTTTAGTTTTTGATGGAAGTGATGACACAAAAGATTAATAATATAATGCTTAGAATACAACTGATGTCCGAATCGGATGAAACAGTTGTTCTAATCGAAGTCAATTCAGTTGTTGTAGTCTCGGCCAGAGTTGTAGGTGTAGTCGGGGTTGTAGTAGTAGTGGTCGTAGTGGTCGGAGTGGTCGGAGTGGTTGGAGTGGTTGGAGTGGTTGGAGTGGTTGGAGTGGTTGGAGTGGTCGGAGAGGTCGTAGTGGTCGTAGTCGTAGTTGTTGTTGTAGTAGTTGTTGTGGTCGTGGTTTCGAGATAACACTTGAAGAGATCGTAAAGTTCTCCGGCTTTTAATTTAGTCACTTCTGGTAATACCACGCCCTCATAATATCGCGATCTTCTTATGTAATAATAATTTCCCGAAATGTCGAGTAAATCAAAATATGAAAGACTAAAACCAGGCTCGATTTTATATTCATCAGAAAGAGCGACCGCGGCGTCAATCATAGGCTGATCAAAACATTTACCACTGTTTTCATCGTATTTCCATTCGGTTACAGTCATGTCGTCCATATCTACCGGCGTTCCAACAAAGATGTGTCTCTTGAACTCATATACACCTCTACCGGAATCAGGATCGGGTTCATCTTTGAAAGACAAGTCAGAACCGAGAAATCATTTATAATGTATACCTCTGTAGTAGACAAAGAATCTTTGTTGATTCACTCCACGGGTCGGTAAAGACATTATTGCAGTCATTCTTCGATTGATGTCTTTCTGAGGAAATTTATGGAACAATGAAACCAAATTCAGAGGTTCTTGTTTTGGTTCCGTCGGGTATATGTCGACCGAGAAGTTATCATAACTTTCAATGTCATAGTTTTTGTTCAAATTCAAGTAATATCCGGAGAATATATTGTAAGAGTCCATAAAACTATCGCGATAGAACTAAATGGAAATCGACATTAGCCCCGAAGAAGATCATTGGTTCGAATACCTTATGATATCTAATGGCCACGAGTCGAATCGGTCCTTTGGCCTCAGGCGGATCGGTCGGAAGTTTGTACATAACGGTGAAGATTAGTCTAATCTCGTTGAGCCAATCGGGAGAACCTCTCACTTCTATCATCGATCGATAGTCTATATTCTTCGTCGTCTCATTATAGGTCAGACCTTTGAATCGGTAGAATTTGTTTCCATACGAAGTAGTTTTAACCAAAACGAACAAAGTGTCGTTGACTCGGGTCATGTCCAACACTTCGGGATTGTTATTACTGACCTCACAGAAAGACATCCTCTCAAAGGGTGTGTTCTGACTGAAAGACGGGCTCAAAGAAGATAACATTAATATCACTATATTTGAAATGAAGTTCATTTTCATCAAAAACTACTTATTTTTATAAATGAAAGGATAATTCGTTTCTTCGAAAAATAATCTCTAACTTAGAGACAATTGAATTGTCGCGAGACTTGTCGTTGAAATGGAGTCAAAGATAATTGAATTCAAATGATTTATTTTTCGATCATTTTGTTTCAACTAATTATGAGATCTTCAAAGATGTTTCCACTATTGATGTCAATATTGATCACTCAAGAGTTGTTCATTACTTTCGGAACCGCCGCAAGTCTTTACGACAAAGTTGATCAACAAATTGAAGATCTAATGGATGGCGAAGACGTGAGTCATCTCTTTTGTCAGATTTTGTTAACTGATCCGCCCTTTAGTACGAGTCAATCGATGATATTTTTAAAGACTCGGACTCAGGAATTCGATACTTTGATTACGTGGTGGCCACGACTCCGCCGAAACCAACTACGACCACTGCTCCACCGAAGACAGGATCGGCCAACAAGTTTGTAAGAACTGCAGATGAAGAAGATTCTGATAAGAAAAGCGAAGAAGGAGATGGCGGCGGGGGTGGTATGACTATCATCATCATAGTGGTTGTTGTCATAGTTCTGGTTGTGGTCGGAGTGGCCGCCGCTTTTCTCTTTCTCAGGTCATCGCCAAACAAAGATCCCCTCATAAGACGACAAGACTCTGTGAAGTCATTGGGCGACGATCCCAAAGATAAGGTCAAAAAGAATGTCAATAATATGAAAGTCCCTTCGGTAAAAACAGTGGCCAGTGATACGGGACAACCGGTTCATACGGAACGCAAAGGTGCCAAACCTTCGGCAACCAAATTGGCTCCGAAGACATCGGTCAAGAAAAAGTGATATCTGGTTATTGCTTCTGCTTATGACCAGAAATTAAGTCAAACTTCAGACACATTTTGATGACATTCTTCAGTCAATATTCCATTTAATTAAAAGTTATTCAAAGTTTTAATAAAATTTTTATTGAAATCCAATGACCGAAACGATCGCGTGATTATAGAGACCGCGAGAATGACAATTCGTTTCTTCGTTTCTTTGACTTTTGAATTGAATTTTCTTTGAGTCCAATGATCTGATCCTCTGATCTGACAAATGAAACTGATTATTGCCATTGTATTAATTGGTTCGATAAGAATCGATGAAAGTGTGGCAAACATTTGCGATGAGACAAACAATAAGCCCATCGTATTGGAAGCGTTTCGGGTGACCGACAAACTCTTTGTGACGATTAGAGTCGGCGGCAATGGGCAGAAACTTTACAAACTCGATGGCATGAAATACATCGATAATCAAGTCACTTATCAATCATTTGTTGAGGTGAAGAACCTTCCGACTTGGTTCGACACAGTAAAGCTCTTCTTCACCTCAAAGCTGCCGAATGATCCAGACAAACCAGCCAAGACCAAAGTGATCGCGATTGGATACCACACGGTAACTATTGATTGAGCCGTCAATGACTGACCTGATCATCTGTTCCAAGGCCTGGGACACTATGAAGATATTACTCGGTTGGATCATATCGTTTGATAAGACCTACGACTCCATTACCGAAACTAAACAATTCAATGTTGATCTCTATAAATACGTTCCGGGAGAAGATCCGCTTAACCTCATGTCTTTGTTTCAGAAATTTCCTCAAAATGAGATACAGAACAGAATGATGGCTATCATGGCTTTCCCGTCGGCCTCTTCTTACAGACTAATGGTTTACTTTAACGGTAATTTAATCCAATTTGAGTTTTAGTACTAATTTCATCAATAAAGATAAACCCGATAAGGAAGAGGACAAAGAAGGTCCCGATGACCCGGGATTCGAGTTCCGACGGCATATAATGTTAGCTCATTTGGTGGACTTGGACAAAGTCAAAGAATTTGATTGGAGACACGACTCCGAGAGCGGCAATTGTTATGTCCAGAACATTATCAACGCAGCGATCACTTTGACCGACGATTACAACAAAACAGAGAATACTTTGTCTTTTGATTTGATTGAGTTCGGGGACGAAAAGTATTTCGTGAAGAGAGTCTTCATTGATGACAAAGTTGTCCGCAAAGATTTGGAAGAATTGAATTCTGGAACAGTCGCGCAATTCTTTAAGTGCGAGACACCTACCACTACCACAATGGCGTCAGAAGATTCCGTGATCACCACAATTGCATCTTCGGATCAATCAGAGCCTCAGAAATCAGAAACTGGTTTAGATTCTGAGACATCGGCCACCGATTCAATGGTCACTACTGACAAACCACTGAAAGGGAAACCCAACTCAACTAAACCCGAAGATGAAAAGTCAAAAGTCGATAAAATAAATTCTTATCAAACTTTGACATCGAATGTCTTATTGATGGCCTTCTCTGTCATCGTTTCGATCTCAACAGTGAAATGTCTTTCGGTTAAACATATCTTCGAACTATTCTATGGTTAACCATAATTTGTTCCGATGAGGTTCTAATGATTTCAATGGTTTTAATTCTCATCAAATCTATTCTTCGCTTCGAAATACATTAAAATTTCATATTTTTATAAACTTTTTAATTAATTTAAACTCATTTTTAATTCAAAACTAATTTATAATTTATTGAGATTTCGATATAAAGTAAATGAGAATACAATCTGCATATAAAATAAGGACATTTTAGTGGTATTCGAGTCAGATCAAGGCCACTCTAACTTTCATCAATACATACATTATTTAACTGATCCAGGGATCAGATAATATATTCAAAGATAATCTACAAACGACCTAACCTATAGTCACTTTACAAGAAGTTGCACCCAATCTATAGCTATCTAATCGGTTTACCGATACCTAAACAACTGATACCACTGTTTAGACATTATCTGTGGTTCGGCCAAAGATCGGTCTCATTGGGGATCAACTGTTGGCCGATATCTTCGCTTCAGTGCTCTCTTCGTATGAGCGCTGAAATGAGGACAACCGACGAGTGCTTTACTGCGAGTGCGCACAACTCAAGACATCCGTAAACAGTTGTCAGAGATATTGAAGTATTGGTTGACTTGAGTTGAGTCCAGTTATGGCAGAAGTTATTGTTTTGGTGGACAACTGATCCGTCGGGTCTGTGATCGGGTCTGTGGTCCGGATGGCATCGGTTCTGATGCTCACGTATCTGATTAAAGCCAAGTTCAAGAGAAAATGGATTGTCTTCATAGTGTTGTGTCAAATGTTTGTGACACTCCTGAGTAGTCACTCGATATCACAGACCAGTTCCTCGCCGTGCGGTGATGTCCTCTGTTTCCACGGCACGTGTCAGGACGGCCGTTGTGTCTGCGAAAATGGATGGCAAGGCTCAGCCTGTCATCGATGTGGAGGACGCATCAGGTTTTGCATCTGATCTTTGTTTATGTCATTTCAATCATTTCTTTAATCTGTTGATCAGATTGGACGCGATGTCTGGTTATATCAGTGATGGCATCGGGAACTACAGTACAGATCTTCAGTGCACTTGGATTATCGATAGCGGATTAAATGATTCGGTGATTCGTTTGGATTTCGTCCACTTCGAGACCGAGTGTTCGTGGGATCACTTGTATATCTTCGACGGCGATTCTGTCTTCTCCCCGGTGTTGGCCGCGTTCAGCGGTATTCTTGTCAAAGATGGAAAGGCTATCCAACGGATCCCAGAGATCAGCGCCTATTCGGGCAGAGCTTACCTCTATTTTTATAGCGACGCCGCCTATAATATGAGTGGTTTCAACATCTCCTACAGCGTAAACACCTGTCCTAAGAACTGTTCGGGTCATGGAGTGTGTGTGTCGCCCACTCTCGGCTGTACGTGTGATGCGGGCTATGACGGCGAGGCCTGTGATCGAGTGATTTGTCCGAACGACTGCAGCGGAAACGGGATTTGTGACAAAGAGCAGCACAAATGCAATTGCTTTTCACAATACGTCGGCGCCGATTGCAGTCAACACCAACACGAAGGCTATTGGACTAATGTCAATGTAATCAAGAACGTGAAGGGAAGATCTCTTCACCAATCGGTTCTTTACGAGAACTCTATGTATGTGATGGGTGGAGAGTATTATGAACCCGAAGAGTTTCTCCTTCGGTTCGACCTTAAGCTCAAGAAGTGGGAAACCATCAAAAGTGACTATCGCTTCGGTGACACTCCGAGTGAACGGTTCGGACACACAGTCATTCTTCATGACCAGAGACTTGTTATGTATGGAGGAATGATGAAAAACGGGACAATCACTCGAGAGCTCTGGACATTTGATATATTGAAACAAAGATGGAGACTATTGGTCGACAGCGAAGACTTTTATCTCAATTCTTGTTCGAATGATTTCTGTCCTCCTCTTCCGGTGATGGGACACACGGCCACTCTCTTTGAAAATGTTATGATAATAATCTTCGGTTATAATCCTGTTTATGGTTATCTCAATGTTGTTCAAGAGTTTAGTTTCGGTAAGCATTTGAGCGAAGACTCGGAGAATATTTAATTGAATTTGTTTTTATTAAAAGCGAGCAAAACCTGGAGTATAGTTCAAACAAGAGGTGCTTTAGTCAAAGGCGGTTACGGCCACTCGAGTGTGTTTGACTCCCTGACCAAACTTATCTATGTCTTCGGTGGATATCACTCAAGCGGTGCTTCCGATACTCTTCTCGTTGACCTCTTATATGCTTATAATCCTCGATTCAAGTCATGGTAAGTACTCCTAAGATATGGTTGACATTGACTGAGAGACTAACTCTGACCGCGCACAGGATGTTACTGAATCCGAGCCAATCTCCGCGATATCTTCATAGCGCCACAATCATCAACGGTCTAATGTTGGTCTACGGCGGCAACGGATATAACGCATCTCATTATAACTCTGGCGATCGATGTTTTTCACCTCAGTTTCTCGCCTATGAAATCTCATGCGATACCTGGCGTTCACTCAAAGACCCGTCCCCTTCAGCACTGCTCAGTGACGTCGGGTTAGGCCGATACGGACACTCGAGCATATTATACGAAGAGTCATTGTACCTGTTCGGAGGTTTCAATGGTGTCATGCTCAATTCTATACTTAAATACTCTCCCGGCGACTGTCGTCGCTACGTCTCATTGGAGGATTGCACTCAAACCCGGGCCGGCACTAAATGTGTTTGGCATAAGGATAAGAATGTTTGCCAACCATATAATGCGCAGAAGATGTCCCAACTCTCGGCTGCGACGTCCTCTTCATATCCGTTCTACAGTACGTGTGAAAACACGAACACCAACTTCACTGATCTGTGCCAAAGACAGACACTCTGTCCGTCGTGTCTCGAGAATACCTATGGCTGTGTCTGGTGTGGCGACTCTTGCTTTCATCAGAAGTGTCGCAAACCCGGCATCAAAGACGACGTGAAGAGCATATCTGACAGTGCGAGGTGTGAAGAGTTCTACGGCCGAACTTCTAATTGTGATAAACTGCATAACTGTCAGTCGTGTCACATAGAATACCAGTGCGGATGGCAAAGAGACCACAAGTGCTTGACTTACATCAGGGACTTTGAAAGCAATAGGACAGAGAAGATAAGTCTGAGTCGCGATGAATCCAAGTCCAGTTGTGAGCCTCCGTGTCATACGAGGACCACTTGCGAGAACTGTACTCAGGGCTCGTGCATGTGGTGTAGTTCTTCTCGCCGTTGCATTGAGTCCAACGCTTACGCCGCTATCTTTCCAATCGCTCAATGCATGGAATGGACAATACATCCATACAAGTGCTCGGGTCTGAGCTGTTCTGATATACAGACTTGTGATAAGTGCTTAAAGAACCCAATGTGCGGCTGGTGTGACGACGGCACCGATACAGGTGTCGGCGTATGTCTCGAGGGTTCGGTCACCGGTCCCTATCCGTGGAACGGGACTCACTATTCCCTGGTGAAGGGGGCGTGTCCGGCCAATCACTGGCACTTCTCTGAATGTCCAATGTGTCAGTGCAACGGTCACTCGCACTGCACCAAAGAAGTGCCGCACTCGTGCGATAAGCCGTGCAAACATCTGACGGAAGGAAGTCATTGTCAGTACTGTATGGCCGGTTATTACGGCAATCCGATTAACGGTGGAAACTGTACGCCCTGTTCGTGTCACAGCCATAGTGTCTTCTGCAACAGAGAGTCCGGTAAATGTCACTGCACTACGAAAGGTATTACTGGACATCACTGCGAGAAGTGTGACGAACAGAACAACTACATCGGTAACCCTCAAGAAGAGGGCGGTTCCTGTTTTTACAACTTAACGATGGGATATCAATACACATTCAATATGTCTAAACCGGACGACCGGTTCTATACCCGAATCAATTTCATGAACGTTCCGATGACGCCTGACATAGACGTCGAGTTCATGATTCAGTGCCAGGAAAGCGCTTTAGTCAACATATCCATCGGATCTCGTGAGTGACCCATCGATTGGCTATTTCATCAGATAATTGACTGCTTCTTATTTCAGCCAACACTCCGCTCCGGAACCTTCACGAGCGCCTCGAGTGCGGGAACTTTAAGTTGCGTTTCTCTCACGACGAGAATCTGTTCGGAACAGACAATACAACCTTTTATGTCAATGTCTTCGCCTTTTCCACGCCATTTGTACTTCAGATATCATTCTCACAGCACCGGACACTCGATTTGCTTCAGTTCTTCGTTACATTTTCCAGGTTTGGAATTGGTTTTGAGAATTGAGAGAATCTAACATTTGTTGACATCTTTCCTAACATTTGTTACTTTTCAGTTGTTTCTTAACTCTTCTCATAATCGCTGCCATCCTTTGGAAAATCAAACAAAAGTATGATTTGTATCGACGCCGACAGGTATTTAACAACGAATCTATCGATTCTTCCGGTTATCTAACATTGATTCTACTTCTTAAGCAATTGTTCGTAGAGATGGAACAAATGGCTTCGCGACCGTTCTCTGGAGTCGTTATTCAGATCAATAGCGATCAAAGCATAACTCAAACCTTAAAAGACAATCGGACTCAACCGGAATGTGATAATCCGACACCAATAGCATTAGAGCCGTGCGCTACCGGCAAAGCGGCCGTCCTTTCACTGATAGTGCGTCTGCCGACGGGAGGACTCCACTCAACTCCGGCCGGTTAGTGATTGCTTGTGTGTCACCGACACCACGACATGACCTTTGATTACCTATTTTCCTATTAATCGTGTGATCAGTTTTGACGCAAAGACAAAGTTTTTGACGTAAAGTTAGCTTTAATTCTATCGATACAAAGGTTTTTGACTCACAATTTGATTAACAAATAAATAGTTTTAAAATGTCTAAAAGGCTTAACTTTAGGAGTGATGAACAAAAACGATATCCACTTCACTATAAGAGCACAGGTATAACAGGTTTAACAATGTATTGCTATTATCTATTGAACGAACCGAAAGCGAAATTGTGTTTAATATACACGAAATACCAAAAGCCTTAGTCATTGTGTTTATTATAGGACAGGAATTCCATTAATGATTTACCTATCGTTCAAATTTAGGTCAGACAGGAATAGCGATCGCCTCAGCGCTGGTCTCATTAGGAACCGTGCCTTTTGAGCAGAAGACGAGCAAAGAGACCGACTGTCCGAACAACAAAGTGATCAATAATTTAAATAAGACGACCATCAATACGACCAACACATCCACGACTGGTGTTTAGCCACTGATCTGTAATTTATTCAATCAAACAAACGATTTCTCAATTTTTTCGAAAGATATATATTTCTCTCTCTTTTTATATACTCAAAGAATATTTTGTTTGTTATTTAATTTAATTTTTAATTGAGATTTATTCAAACAATCAAACTGTATATAAGATTAAGTCGAAGTCACCGAATCAGTCGAAGACACGAGTCATCACTTCATCCGCTCATCCCATCGATTATTGGATTAAGATTTTTGCCAATCAATTCATTATTGGATTATAAGTAAATGTAAATTAACTCGAATTTGCATTCAATTGTATTTCTTAGGACTTAATAATCGAATTGAATATTAAATTTGGAATAAAATTGGAATTAATTTTAATATTTAATGAAATTTCAATTATTATTAAAAGTTTTCCTCAATTTGTCGTTAATTATAGGGAATTCCACTCGAATTCGAGTGAATGATCGAAATAATTGACATAATTTAGATTAATTTAGCTCTACTTAGACGCAAATTGTGAGTCCAATCACTTTACCTTTCCTTACCTCTACCAACAGCTCCCGTCCCATGTCTTTCAAGTTCAAGCACAAGACGAGCAATCGGTGGTTCGATCGTTATCTCATTGCGAGCTCACTCTTGTCTGAGCCTTAATTAACGATTCAAAAGCTTTTAACACAAAAAACATCAATCAATTGAAAGAAACAATTTTGACGATAGTTTTGGTGATAATAAACATTCTCTTCTTTTGGCGAACGAAAGGAATCACCTTTTTTGTAGTCGACAATTGGTGTTGACCTCCAATAGAGGGGTCACTCCGAGGGAGACAACAGATCCCAAGATATGACATACTTTAGAGACCGTTATCAGGGATTTGTGAGTCACTGACGATCCCAAGAGAGCCGCAAAAGTAGACATTCCTCTCAAAGTTCGGTCCGAACGCCGATCCGTATCGACATTGAGAGACAAAAATGTTTTCGTATTCTTAAGTCCGAAGCAAAAGGTTTTGCATTTTTAACATTGAATTACTTAATGATTATCATTTAAAATATTAATATCAGTGAAATCATAGTCTTTATTGTATTTCATGAGATATCTTAACGAATGTCATTCAAGCAATCGATTCGTCGTTTCAATGGTTTCAATCAATTTATTAATCATTTCCAAAAGTATAGGATTTGAGGAAATATTTGAAATATTGGTCGATCGAGTAGTAGTACAGCAGTTCTTTTGATTACTTTCCTTTCATAACTCACTGCAAATCATATAAAATCTTTATTTTTTGTCCTTATATTGAAATAAATTACTCGGAATTGAAAGAAATTTCAATAATCCTGTTAAACGACATGACATAAAGAAGTTAAACAATCGGTGCATTCAATCGAATGGTTATTCCCTTCAGAGCGGCCGCACTTTTATTGCTTGCCTTTTGAACCAAAGATTTAATTCAAACCCAATTTAGTCTCGAAATAGGCCTCAAATCTATTGAACAATAAAAGGCCTTCAGTTTATACCAAATGTCCAACTCTTTGGGTACTCTTTGGGAACTTTACGATTCATTTCCTACAATAAACATAATTGCGATCCGGCTTTGGCTTCGGGTCCGGGCTCTACCTCTTAGAGGCCTCCCATTCATTCAAAAGATAAGATATCTTCGCTTGAATTTCAACAATTATTAGCTCTAATGACAGACAATTTATTTATAAATTTTGTACTTATTTAAGCCCATAAGGAGTTGTAAAGTTTGATTGCATTTGGCGTTTGATTGCGTTCCAGAGATGTGTTCAAGAATTTTGATGATAAACATTGGACACGAACTGAGAGGTTGTGAAGAGATTGTGATTCAGTACACATCACTTCTCTTGTCGTTTGAATCAAAATTTATGCCGAAAACGGTTCCCAAAGAGTAATTCAAATAGTGGTAAATGAGTTGATAGAACTTGTTTTACCCCTTCCGGACCGAAAAGGAAGACATGAAGACATGATAAAAAGTATTACCTCTTGGAAAATGTGTAATGAAAAGGTGAAAAATACAAACTAAGGGCCATTCGATTGAACCAAAACTAATTAAATTAACGAAAAACTAATTATAAAAAATAATAAATTAACGGAAAGTCTTTCGGTAACTCTGGGCTCAGGACTCTTGAGATACGGAAAAACGATTTTTTAATTCGCGAACAATATTTATTAAAAGGCGATAAATCCTAGAAAATGATTGTTAGCGTCAAATGTGAGTCAAATGTTTGCCGAATCGCTAATCGATTTATAAATCACTTTTAACTGAAAATCATATAAAAAATTACGATTTATTTAACATTAATATTATAAATGGATTTTTAAGGCAAAGCCCGCCAACAGTTGGGCTCAAATTCGTGTTTGAGTTACTCTTAAAGGTAATAATGGGATGAATTAATCTTTGCTAACCGTTTTCACTAACGTCTTGTCGGAAATGACTTCGAGTGAAATACTTTTTAGCTTTTGGTCAAAAAATCAGAAAATCTTTTATCCCTTTTCGATAATTTTATGTTAAATGTTATGAAAAATTGCTTTTTTATGGAATTTTATGTTCGTTTTGGGGAAAACTTTTGAAACGACTCAAACAATTATAATCAGAGATAACTTCAATTTAATAATTTATCATTAGTTTAATTGCCTTTTCGGCGCTCGACTCCGAGCCGTCGGACAGCATCTTATCTGATAAGAGGTCACTTTCATTAGTGGGCGGACTGCCGGAGGGCTTCGGTAACAATCGGCTCTTTATTGAGACGCAAAACTCCATATTATCTTCAAATGTAATCTTCGGGCGAATCAATAAATCTGTTTATTCTTCAGTAACTTATTATTCAGATTCTGTAATAAGTGTATAGCTATTAGACACTAATCGTTTCGTTCATTCGTTTATCTCATTCACAATCATAAGTCGAGTCTTGTGTTTGCTTTGTCTCCGACCGTAATCTTGGCCTTTGAAGGAAGGAATGACTGAATAATTAACTCAAGAATTAAACTCATAATTGATTTTTACAAACGATTCCTTCCTTTACTCGAGTTATGCAATCATTGCACTCATTTGTTATCTTTTATTGAATTATAAAATAAACTAAAAATCAAAAGAATTATTAGAATAATAAGAAGAATGCAATACAATTGAGTCGATTCAGTGAATGTCAGTTCTTTCCGATAATTAAATCTCTTTATTAGTCTATTCTATAGATCGAGTAATAAACTAATCTCACGGTAAGTGTATTGCAGTAAATGTACATAAATTGCATTTTCAGTAGTCATCACTCAAACCATTAGATTCTTTGAGTTCTTAAGCCATTCATCCATTAATAGGCTTGAGATTGAACTAAAAAAGAGTTTCTTTGATCACAAATTAATCTCTAATTAGTGATAACAAGTAATTGGTTTCAGTCCTAAGCCCTGAGAAGTCTTAATCAGTTTGTATTTATCGACAAATTATTGGCAAAATGTGAATAATATAAACATAACTATATCTAAATTCGATGATTCATAGCTTTATTACATCCTTTAAATAAAAATAAAGATTTATCGAAATATGTTTTAAGTAAATAGAGATTCACTAAATGTTATGAATATTTATATTACTTTTAGCTATCATTGAATTACATTGTGATTACAACCAATCAAAGATCTGATCCACGAAATGATACCATCTTCGGTCGCATTCCTGTCCCAAAGGAATGTCAGATTGGACTCGATTACAATTAATCATTAGATCGCTTCAAAACAAAAAGTGTCGCTCAAGTCCTGAATGAATATTAGATTAGTTACAAAGTCTATAAATTAATTCCTAATTCGTTCAATTAGTTTGATTAGTATTTAATTCTAAATAATTCAAAAATAGTTTATAAATTAAACATCAAAACAAGTATCTAATGGTAAGAACGGCTTTAAAATTGTATATTTGTTTATATTATTTAATTTAATCGATCGAC
>JAQGAJ010000515.1:0-14597 GCA_034689365.1 Liebstadia similis | reverse complement strand
ACAATTATTTTAAAACATCTATTATTTATTTGATCTAGTACAAAAATTACAACAATTAGCGAAGGTCATATTTTAAACGTTGCTTATCGTATCCATAAAATAGGTCAGACATCCCTCTTTAGGTCTTGAAAAATATTATTAACCTCAATAAGTTTAACCTTTACCTTGAGGTCAACGATTTGACTCTATCTGATATTCAAATTGCATCAATCACCATGATTTTTAAAATCCAAATGACCTTGTTTAATGACCCGTGATCAATGACCCAAGTGGTCAATTGGTGTGAAATGTTTGGAAATCGTGGGTAATTTTGATGTTTGGACTGAAGAATGGTCTTCTTTCCAATTATCATATCAAACGAGATATAATAATAGATTCATAGATTGCTTATCCGAGAGATTATTTCAATTAACTTCCTAATTGGGAATTTCCAACGTTTGATAGACTTCTGTATAGCAATTACATCAATGAGTTTATCAGAGACTGAGCGCCAGATAAAAGACTTTGACTTCTGGAGAAAACTTTGCAATAAATTCAGAGAAATAAAATTTTATGTAATGTTTTGATTACTATTAATAGATAGTAAGAGTATATTCTTATTGTAAATCTTGGCGTAAATCCCCATCACTTTTGTGACGTAACCACAGCTCCAATCAATCCCTTACCTGTGCTCTCGACTCAACACAAGTCTCTCCCATTGCATCACAATTCCAGAGCTGTGTTCGAGTAAAGCGTTTTGACTGCAATTTTTGTCAAAATCCCTTTAATGATAGACTTTTGATAGACTTTTAGACAACAATTGCCAACACTTCGCAACTTTTGGCGAAGTTGTCAATACTTTCGAGGACTCAATCACAAGCGATGAATACATTTAGACCCAAAACAATAGATAAACAGTGTTTGTATTGACTACAATCTCAGGTGAAGAAAGTGTATCAAAGGGGCGAACCTAAGGGGCTGTCGATTGAGACCTGTTTTCCAAGTCATAACTTTTGGGGAATTTCATCGTATTTTCTCTTTTCTTATATAACTATTTGAAACCGGTTTTGGATAACGTTTTGTCTGACTTTCGCTCTTTTATGCAAAATTCAAATTAAATTCGGCCCAAAGTTTAGTAAAAACTGTGATCTGAGTGTCAAATGTGTCTGCAATCGGGTTTGATTTCGATACTTTCACCGAACCAATTGTTCAAGAGCAATTCAAGAGCAAGGTTATTCAATGACCATTCCCTCACTTCGCTTATCTCTTAATCTCAGACTCTTTGCTAAGTTCTTGAGCACTACCTCACAACTGACTCCTCCTCTAAGCCAAACCGACGTCGCGGTTATGACGTTTTGCTGGGATATACGCCTAACTGAGCAATGAAATGGAATTAAAGCAATTAAATGTTCTAATATAAACTCGATCATCGATCCAAACACTATCATAAATCGATATGAATCACATCACTAACCATACGCACAAAACATCCATCAATTTTTGTAAATCGCAAAGTTTACCGAAGTGTCCTTTGAATTACCCGTTCTCTGACCACTTAGTGACCAGATTGACAAAGATATTCTGTCCAATTGACCTAACTTGGTAAGTTTGCAAAACATCATTTTTGTACGAATCCATCACTTCTTTTCTATATAACTCTCTGAACATAACTAAACTAATATAATAATAATCTTTCGGTTAATTTTCGGTAACTCTATCGAAGTGGTCACTCTTTGTGACCATTTCGGTCGATTCGGTGGCTTCGGTCGAGTTTGTGACCGATTGGTCAAACTTTGTTCGGGTTCTCCCCTTTGGTTCTTAAATGGTAACGTTGTTTATGTGAAGTCCAATACATTGCATAGTGTTTTGCAATCATTAGTTTGAAGTTTTCATTAGATTTGTGTTTTCATTGAGATCTGCATTGAGTTAAACGCGACTGCAGTCGGACTGTAGTGAGGCTGTAGTGAGACTGTAGTGACTGTAGTCGTCAATCAGGTTCACACTAATTGTCTGAAACCGAGTGTCAGTGCAGTGATAGTCGAGTCGAGTCTTTGCTCACAACTCACAGATCAGTCCTCAATGTCTTTGACGGACAATAGGAGTGAATCGAGTCTTCATTAATACTACGCAATGCTCTAACAATTTCATCACTCGTGACCTCTCATTACCGACTGATTGCAGGATTCAAATGATAATTAACGATAATTAAAGACAATTAGAGTAAGTAGTGGTCAAAAGATGTCTTCAGTGACCGACTCTAACCTATCGGACACTCCTTTGACTCCTTTTTGGCGTTAATTTTGATTCAATTTTGAAAGCCTTTTGTCGATCACGTGATAACTGACTTGTGATTTGTGTTTACATTTGATTTATGTTTTGATTCTTTTGATTCAATTCTTGTGTGAAAACACTTTTTTGGTATAAAATTAACAAAATTATGCTTAAAATTGATTTAATATTAATTTAGATTTTTGTTTATGTTTTTACAGAATATTTCAAACAAATCGACTGAACGTTCAATTTCTTTACATAAAGTGATATTTTTTGTTAAACCCTTTGAAGACTTTTTGGATGAAATCAAAGAAAATATTTATTTATAACTAAATAATAAGTGATTTTAAACTAATATAAAAATTAGTTTAAATACTGTTTAAATGAGAGGACATCTGAAGATCAGTCAATAAGTGAATCTCTTTATCAACAAATGGATCCGTTCTTGCAATCAAAAGTGCAATCAAACCAATCTTCGGCCGCAAGTAATGGTCAGCCATACGTCCGAATCGTCGAACAGCCGGCGAAGTGTGCCCTTCGGTTCCGATACGAATGCGAGGGCCGAAGTGCCGGATCTATTCCCGGGTCAAAGGCCACGGCAGACAACAAGACCTACCCTACCATTCAGGTCAGTAATAATGTAGACTTTGTTGAAAGTAATTTGATTTCTGTGATCAATGAACGAAATCATTTGATTTAATGCTTCACTTCCTTCAAGACCTTGACTTTAGTTACCATTCTTTGAGATTTGTCTGATCTATAATTATATCAATCAAAACCTTAAACTATGTTCTAATAGAATCAATGCTTATTCCCGACAGGTTTGCAACTATAGGGGTCAGGCAGTTGTTGTAGTGTCGTGTGTGACCAAAGACCAGCCCTTCCGACCCCATCCTCATAACCTGGTGGGCAAAGAGGGCTGCAAAAAGGGCGTTTGCACAATGGTTATCAACAACCAGGACATGGTCTGCTCGTTCACATCACTCGGCATTCAGTGCGTCAAACGGAAGGACATCGAAGATAGTCTTAAGCTTCGGGAGTCTATAAAAGTGGATCCCTTTAGAAGTAATTGTTTTACTTTAATTTGCAATCATTTTAAACAAAAGTTTCGTTTATTATATGAGAATTAATTAACTTTTATTCTTTATCTGATTTACATATCTTAGAGTTCATTAATTTTGTTAGTTTTTCACACGATTTTTGTTAGAATATCATTGAAAAATTCATTTCATTTGTTTTGTAAATTGATTTATGACTTATTGTCTTTTTGAGTACTTCTTTGAGGATTTGTTTTGCGGTTAATTTGATTTAATTATCGCAATATTTCATTACTTGAAAACAGCGGTAATTAATTATAATTTTAAAATAATAGCTTTGAATTCAGTGATTCATTAGAGACTTAATTATTGAGTTAAAGATTAGATAAGAATTTATTGCAACGTTTTGAACATTTTCACCAAATATTTGAATATTCCTTTACATCAAAACATATATTCTTTTAACCAATTCTTTACTAATCCTGTCTTCGATCTGATTCGCAGCCGGTTTTAGCCACAAATCTCAGTCATCCAGTATTGATCTAAATGTGGTTCGACTTTGTTTTCAAGTCTTCATCGAAGGTCCAGAAAAAGACAAATTCACGGTTCAGTTGCCGCCAATTGTCTCCGAACCCATTTATGACAAAAGTAAGCAGAATATTAATCTTCAGATCCAAAGGTTGACATTGAACTAAATGTCTGATCTCTTTTGAATGTTTAGAAGCGATGACAGAACTGATAGTAACTAAACTCTCCCACTGTTCGGCCCCTTGTAATGGAGGCAAAGAAGTAATTCTTCTCTGCGATCGAGTGACCAAAGACGACATTCAGGTTCGCTTTTACCAAGAAATGAATGGTCAACTGGTTTGGGAGGCCTACGCGGACTTCGGGCCGGGAGATGTCCACAAACAAGTGGCCATATGTTTCCGAACGCCTCGATATTTCAACGAAAACATTAACCAACCCGTCTCAGTGCAGCTTCAACTCAGACGGCCATCCGATGGCTGTCTCTCCGAATCGCGAGGTTTTCAATTGCTTCCCAAAGAAGTAGATCCCGACGGGTTGGCCCGCAAAAGACAAAAGATAGAAGAAGGATGTCTCGAGAGGTTCCTCAGAGAGAATGCACTCTTCACTGGAGTGAGTACTGGTGTCACAGCCTCTGGCAGTTCAGGTATCGCAGGACAAGCTATTGTTAGTCCGGTGTCACCCAAACGACCCGAAGTAATACACGTCCCCAGAATGACAACAACCATCAAAGTATGAGTTGTTTTTGTTTGTTTTGCTTTTCTTTCGGTTTTTGGGTATTCCTTGACATTCTATATCCCTTTAAACCTTCAAATTATAATCTCTTATAACAGTTCTTCACTTCTGAGCTAACTCTAGCTTTCTCTGCAATACCGGCGCAAAACTCTTTCACTCGTTTTTAATATGAATGACTAATTATTTGATTGTCTAAACAGTTGGAACCGATGTCAAACAATACAGATAATCAGCAATTAGTGGTGACCTCATCGGCTTCAGCCAACTCATGGCAACAGTCGCCGACCCATTTCATGCCATTATCACCCGCTCAACAAATCAGACCTCAAATTGAAGTCTTGCAGGACTTCCGACAGTCTCCTCAGATGAGTCACGGCTCACCACAACCCGAATTCCTGATCCCAACCGCACCGACAGACACACCGAAGTCAATGTCTCCCACTTTGGCGACTCTAATGCCAGTGGGAAGGGATGGACATCAGATAGCGATGGATACGAGCTCTGGAATAGTATTTAATTCACAAAATAATGATCAGAACTCGACTCAAATTAACGTCAATTCACTTAACATTAACAACAATGAGACCACTGCTGACGAAGTGATGGAAAAGTTTGATTCGTTAGGTCTGGACATCGATACGAGTGAACTCCTGAGCGATATTAACTTAAATTCTGTAACAATGATGAACGCGTTAATGGACTCGACGTCTTCTATTGGTTCGCGAGATCTACTCAACTCTCGGGACAACATTCTAGTGTCGAGTAGTCTTCAGACGCCTGACGTGCAGACGAGTGGCGGTCCCGACGAACATAACCGCAATTTGTTGGCAAATCCACACCAAATGCAAAGACTTCAGACAAAACTGATTCAATTGGAGACCAATAACAACAACATTAATAACATTGTGATCCAAAACAGTATTAATATCAACGATAAGATCAATAATAACTGATCCCTTTCTTAAAGACAATTCCATTCATTAAACCATTTATTTTACATTTTTTTGATAGATTTAAACATTTATTTTCATTGACTTAATTCAAAATAATACTCATTTAGTGTTTTCTATATTTTATTTTAAATTAATCTCATTTTCGCAAAAAGTATTTTTGAGCCCTCGATGTAAAGCATTCCTAAGATATATCTCAGTATTTACTCGTTTTTCTTAAATTTCTTAAAATAGTTTTCAAATTTTTGGGTGTTTTAGACATTTATTTATCTTTTCTATAGATTTTTCTCTTCTCTAATATCAAACTATTTTAATATTTTATTCCATTTTAGAGAACTTTCGTGTGATTTGAATCTGTGAAACAATTTATTCCAATTTTGTTTCTAATTATGATTTTTGCCAATTATTCTCAAAATATGTTTCAAACCATTAATTGATTTACTCTCGAAATGAATTCATAATTATTTTCTTCTCATTTAATTAAATTACTTAAAAGATTGTCATAAATATTGTGTAAAAATAAAAGCGAAACATATTTTGAGTAAAATATAATCTATTCGTTACCTTAATTATAATTAATTGTCTTCTAATCAAATGATTTGTTTGTTTTGTTTTTTGTTAAAATAACATTAAAATTCTCGTTTGAATAAAAGTATTATATTTTACTATATATTTAGGTCTAAATTGGAAAAAATGATCGATAAATAAATTGAGCGCTTCGTAGAAAACATCGAAAGCCTTGTATTGAATGACATTCAATGAGACTCACGTCTGGTCTTCTCTCTGACCGTCTGTCCTCTCAATACATCTTTTTTGACATTCAATTCCCTTTTGTCTTCACTTTTGATTACTTCTTTAGATCTATCGATGATTTGATTCTAAACCGTCGATTGAATTCTAATCTAATTTTAAATAAATTTAGTTAAATAACTAATTTAGTTATGAAATCAAATATATTTATCGACTCTTTAAACATCCGTTTGTCGACAATATTTATTTCATAACTACTTTTAATTATTTTGAATCTTCTTTTAATCAGTCAAACAATGATTATCTGTTTATCGCTTGTAATTGTTTATACGATTCACTCGTTTATCAAATTCGATGACCAAAACAATTATTGTTTCCATAAATGATTTTATTTTACAAAAAGAAAAAAACGAAAATTAGTGTTAATTTTGGGAAAAATCAATCAAAAAATAAGTTTAAGGAAAATGAATCGAAAAAAGAGTTCAAAAATAGTATTTTTTCGATTTATATCATGATTTGTTGATAATTTTGAACTAATTCTAATCAAATGATTACTAACAGTCAAAACAGTTGAATGAAATGCAATTAAATGTTATTTTTGAACTTTAAATTAGACAAAAAATGAACGAAAAATGTGAGAAATCGAGTGAAAACACTTCTAATGATTGTGTAAAAGATGTTTTAATTTCATTTTTGTTGAAATCAATTGTCGTAATCGTCGTCTTCTTCGATGACCGGAGGGTTCGGCTTAAGAACGGCCGCCGAACTGCTGGCTATTGACTGAATGGTTGAGACAAATGGCGACGGATTTGTCGTTTGTGTCGAAGAGTAGTAATAATTAGTGTTAATTACATTAATATTATTACTTTTGTTGTGATTGTTGTTATTACTATTGAACTGTTGATTACTAATAATTCTATTGTTATTATCACTATTTGTCGACTGTTGGACCTCTTCTTCTTCGTCGCCTTCTTCCTCATCTTCAATGTCTTCTTCAGTCTCTTCAGAGTCTTCTTGTTCTTCGTGTGAAGTCATTGAACGAAGAGATGACTAAACAGACGCGTATTCTTAAGATCAGATCAATCCTTCCAATGCTTACCTGTGACTCAACGTTGGGCCGCTTTCGGGGCCGACCGCGGGTCCGAAAACCTGCGGCCGCTGACTGTCCGGTAGACGACAACTGGTGGCCAACGCTGGTCGAAGCGGATGCTCTTCGCTGGAACGGCGTTTGTGGTCCCGCTGTGGGAGTGGCGACCCCTCCCTCCTCGTCCTCGGCTTCTGTACCGGGATTTACATCGGGAACACTGTTCGCGATCTCCCGAAGAAATTTAAACTGTTCTGAGTTCAGAATCGATGTCTTTCTGTTAGGATTAAAATCAAATTCAAAGACAATTTGCGATCAGAGATAACAAACATGTGATTCGGTGTCAATGTTCGGGCGTTTCGACTGCGAGTGATGTCAGATGAGGACCGAAGAAGTGATGCGACGAATATCTCGAGTGCTTTGGCTGTTAGTCAGCAAAAGTATGATTTGATTACAAAGTTGTTAATCATTATTGACATAAGTGTTGGCAATAATTCATGGCTTAAGTTCTATCGTTTGAGACAAGTATTAAATTGGGATCTTTTGGTCAATCCTTTGGTCAACAGGTGTTGAACTCAAGAGGACTCTCAAGCGATGGCATAACGATTGCAAGCAATCAAAAGTTTGCCAAAAGTCTAAACATTTGACTTTCATTTGGTCTGAACCTCAAGTAATAAATGGTAAGTGAATGGAGAGAATGTCCGTACATATGATAATAGGTACCACTTGTGCCACTTTCCCGACCTCTTCGTCCGATTGCATTATCTTTTTGATCCGCGCCGGCGGGAACCGACTGTTGTACTTCTTCTTCTTTGATGGCATCGGATCTGCTCTGAAGTTCGACAATAGGAGTGATCAATGGTTTGGTTGGTATTCAACTCACTTGAGGCTCACTTCGGGCTACAGATCTGATCTTTGATTCCTTGGTCTCGATATCACCGCTACGGCTGTCCTGACGTCACGCGTCCGACGAACTCGACCTTTGGCTGACCTCTCGATGCGATCGGAAATCACTTTTAGTGATGTTTTTGACGTTAATTTAGTTTAAAACTAATTTTGAACTCATTTAGTGTTTTATTTAAAGCATAAGTTTGTTGTCGTTTGTGTTGACACTAAAATCAGTCCAAAGAAATGGCATTACGTTTGGGACGGAATGGGAGGGAAGGCATGGCTATTGACTCTCACGGGGGGAACACTTTGGGGGACATATTGTCGACACTTTTTGGCACTTTGTTTGTGATTACAATTGAGTTCCTCTCAAAATATAAGTTACGATAATAACAGCAAAAGTATGTAATGATGTGATGAAAAACTTGATCATTAGGTCATCTGATCTGATGTCTTGGTTATTGTGATCTATGATTATCTCATTTAACCATAACATTACTCTTCGGTTCAAATTATAATTAAAAGCAATAAAAACCTAAATCATTGATAAACTCGAAGACTATTCCACAAAAACATATATTTTTAGTTATAATTTAGATAATTCTAAACAACTTTTATATATGTATTGCATATGCTTTGAGTATATTAAAGGTTAGAATTAATTAAAAGTAATTACAATACAATCAAAATCACATCAATTATACATCGATTGTCTCATAAGAATCATTTGATTTCCAATCTGTGGCTAAGATATAATCTCTTTGGTTGTTCTCTTAGTCACACTTCTGGTCACTTGTAGTTTATTTCTCTTATCTGATCCGAGAATAATCTAATTCAATGATTCAGATTCTGTTTTGTCTTATTATTTGCTCACTATCTTCGAGTTGGCCTTTGGGTCCGTTGTTGAAGAATCCAACTGAAGACGAGCCGACAGTAGATCAGACGCAGCAACTGATCAGTAGTGGTCTTCAACAGCAAAAGATGGGTTTGGGTGAGATTGATCTTTACAATCAGTTATTGTTCAATGATATGCAAAGTCAGGTCCCAACTCAGGCGGGGATTGAGGTCAGAAATCCGATCGATTCGGGTATGACCACAATGGGATCACAATGATCTCATATAGGGTATTCATTGTGAATGTATTTCTTTCATTAGATCTACAAAACCAGGAGTTACTGGTCTCTGATCAACACAAACAGTCGGATTCATCTATTCTTCAATCGATAGCCGAAGCCGTTGTAATGGGTGAACAGATGGCAGCGGACGGACTGCATAATCAACTTCGGAAAGGGGTTGACTTCCAAAAGCAACTGATCAACACTGCTATGCGATCACCACAAATGGTAATAAATGGTATTCAAAACCCATTAAAAGTTGTTCAGTCAATGCCATTCGCTTCGACATTCTTTTCGATGCCACAACTCCTGACATCTCAAACCTCTTCCTCTCTGCCCAATACGGTCTTCCCAATGGTCGACACCTTGACCACTATGGGTCGGTTCGCCGCGATTCCAATCAATCTCATCAGTCCTATAATGAACGCCGCTATGACTCCCCTCACGAATCCCATCGTTGAATAAATTGATGAATTGATGAATTGATGAATAAATTTGTTTGAAATTATTGCAAAATAGTTATTCATCTTTGAATCGATTGATAATCTTCTCAAATATAGTTATTCTTTAATTTGTATTACTTATTAAATATATCAGATATGAAATGTCTGTCTTATGCATAAAGTCGTGGTTTTGTAGATCAGAACACATTCTTCTCAATCGGAAGAACATTTCAATTTTGTCTATTCTTGTGATTATAATTCGAATTATATTTAAAGAATAAAAATTAGAAGACTTTCGAAACAATTTTTAGTCAATAACCAAATCTTACTTTAATGTGGTTTAAAATTCAACCAATAAAATAGAATATTAACTGAATTGTCGTAATCGAGAGCCGAATATGGTTTAAAATTTCGTAAAATTGAGTAAATTTAATTAAAATTGAAAACATATGGACAGAGGAGACGGAGATTGTGTCACTTCCTGACCACTCAGGGCTTATAATTCAATATCTCTTTTACATTCGCTTCACTTCTGTTCCACTTTTCAGACACTATTCGGCAAAAGTGTTGACATCCGTTATATAATGTATATATTAGTGATCCTATCTCTGGTCAGTCTCGTGTCGGCTAACCTTCTTCAGCAACAGCAGCAACAACAACAGCTCGGTTTGGGTGGAAGTCCATGGGCGAGACCATATGGACCATATAGCCCAGCGTATTATGGAGGAAGTCCGTGGAACAGATGGGGTTATAACCCCCTATATCGCCGTCTGGGACTGGGTTTGGGTGGTTTAGGAGGATATGGCGCATATGGAGGACTCGGCGGATACGGTGGTTATCACGGAATCGGTGGATATGGCGGGTATGGAGGATATGGCGGGTATGGAGGATTCAATCTACATTCTGCTGATAGTCTGGGTGTCGGCGCCTTAGGAGTCCGAGCCTTTAACCGTTTTCCACTTGGCAGTGGTCTCGAGCACTCGGCGGTGAACCGATGGGCTTCTAATGCATTGGCTGCTAACCAATTGTCCGCAAATCAGGCCGCGGCCAACCAACTGACTGCAAATGCTTTGGCCGCAGCTCAGGCCGCCGCCAATCAATTGGCCTCAAACCTCTGGGCTTCCAACAAATTGTCTCGCAATCAGGCCATCGCTAACCAATTGTCGGCTCAACAGTTGGCCATCAATCAGGCACTCGCACAGCGGTTGGCCGCTCGACAATTGGCTGTTAATAACTTGGCCTCCGTTTCCTCGAGTCATCATAATATAGCAATCAATCCATATATTCAGTTCACAAATCCCCATATATTGGCCGCTAATTCTTTCCTAACGGGTACTCCAGGTCTCGACTATGGCCACTATGGCTACTCTTCTTCCCCCTACTATTCCGGTTACGCCGGTAACGCCGGTTACTCTTCCATATTCTCTAACCCCGCATATGGCTATTCCTCGTACGGGGGATATCAACCGTCATCAGCCCTTTTTGGAGGTGAACTGGGCTATGGAGGAGGCTATGGAGGAGTCTATGGAGGAGGCTATGGAGGAGTCTATGGAGGAGGTTATGGAGGAGGCTATGATGCAGTTGATGGCCTCGGTCTTGGAGCTTCCTTCGGCGGAGCGTTAGCCCAACAACAGCAACAACAACAGGCATTGGGAGGATTCGGAGGAATCGGAGGCTTCGGAGGTTTCGGAGGTCAGCAACAACAACAACAACAGGCATTGGGAGGATTGGGAGGCTTCGGGGGCTTTGGAGCTCAGCAGCAACAACAGCAACAATTGTTGGTTTAACTCAAATGATGATAATTTAACTGATATGTCAAATAAGTCTCGATATAATTGTATTTATTTTAAATTCAATTAAAATTTGTAATCAAATGAATAAACTTTTGCCTCGATTTTAAAATAAAGTCAATCGTTTAAACCATTTCTTGTTATTTAATGTAATTTATAAATAAATTGTTTTAAAGTTTCATTGATTATCATTATTTCGAACAATTTGTTCGTCTGAAAGATTAGTTTCATCGTCAGTATGTTTTGAATGTTCGACCATTTTGTTGATCACTGAATTGTCCACATCTTCATCAAAGACCTCATCAAAGGCAGAGAGATAGCCATCAGAGCCGAACCCGAACGGACACCTGTCTGTAGGAACGGATATAAATTATATGATCAGGTCTTTTGTCGTTTTTGATACCCTGAAGGGAAATCACAATTAAACTAAGGAATATCAAAACCTTAATCCCGATCATTTCAATGTTCACTTGCAATGGATTTTTGTTCGAAAATGTGTTCTGAGAATAGGTTTTCAAGAATGAGGTAATTAATTGTTTGTTTGGAACTAATTTATCTCGAAATGTGGTCAAAACAGAAACAGATTATCATTTTTTAATAATACAGTCAAAGCATTTGAATTGAATATATTCTAACAATTATTACATTCCATTCAGAGATTTTGTTTTTTAGGTAACCTTCAAAAAACCTCAAACAATCTGATTCATCACAAAATACCCATTCATTGGGAAGAAGTTTCAGAACGGGATTCACTTCAAACATCTCATCATTTGATTCAATATATGGATTCAAATCGCAAATAATTTTCGATCAAAACAATTAATAATCAATGAATTGACGTAAAACACAACACAAGTGTTTCACTACAATCAGAATTCATAAATAACTGAATGACTAAACCGATTGGATCACTTCAGTTATTGAGTCTCTTAGCTATGTATCTGATCCTAAAACTAACGCTTGTCTTCGTTTGCATTGGTATCTCCAGTGCCGACACAATTGAGGACGAATTTTCCCGAATCTTCAATCAGGCCTTCAGTTTCATTCATCGAGTGATGTCTCAGATCTTCGGTCAGATCTCTGATGAGTCAAACGATTTGGGCCTCAATTCGAGTGAACTAAACATAACTACAATATCGGATCAGAATTCAACCCAAATCATTGCCACTACTGGTTCCACAGTCTCTGGAAGTGATGACAACTCGACTTCAAGTTAACCAATCCTTTGAAGCAATTTAACAAAAATTCAATAAAATATAAAAATTAATTTCAAAGAATTTCTTTGAATAAACCGTAAATTTAATTATGAATTCATTTGTGTTTTATTTATCGCTAATTAAGAGCTGAACTCCAATTGATTTGTTCGAGAAATCAGTAATTGATTACAAACTGAAATCATGGAAATTCATAGAGAATATCATCAAAACGTGTGGGTATTTGATCGCCGTTTGACTTCGATATGAATTCTTTGAATCTCTTTTTGAGTTCTGGTCTTCCTTTAAACAAATAATTCGTCCCTCGAGTGATGTATTCAGCGATCTCTTTACCGAAGACACTTTTACCAGAGAACTCTTGTAAAGCGTTTTTTACAATATCTTCGAAAACTTCTTCGTCAGACCTATTGATTGGTACAAACGAACCTCTTTTTCGTTTGTCTTCAAGAACATTTTCATCGAATTGATCCCTCCATTCAGAAAAGTATAGGTATTCTGTCGATTGTGTGTGATTAGTCATCGCTCTCTTCATTTGTTCAAAGCATTTGAAACATTCGGTAATGAAGACGAGGTGATAGTACCTACGATTCCGATTGTTTCGCATTGCAAACTCTAAGTGATATCTTTCGATACCCAATAGAAGTTTAGATAAATAATAACTAATGAACTTTTCTGGAGCCGGGATTTCGTTATTGCCGAACGCCTCTACCTTCCAATCGGGGTTTTTCTCATTGAGGAAAATTCTAAAAGATTTATCAAAATCTTTATAACACCTGTTCTCATAGGCAAACATGATATTCATGAAGATCTCTGTGTTAGGTCTGTCGACAATCATCTTCATTGTAGTGAACGGCAAAGCTTTGAAACAAAAATACGATCAAATCATTTCATCAATGAGTTACTAATGTTTACCTTTAAGATTGAAAGGATCAGCGAAAACGAGCATGGGACAATCTTGATAAGTGTCCAAAATAGTCTTCATTTGTTGATCGAAACTTCCAAATATCACTCGATATTCAACTGAAGAGAAGGATATTCTATAATGAATAAGTGATTCGCGACAAACCATTTGCTTTGGAAATGCCATTCTTCTTAAAGTCTTCTTCGAGTTTAATCAAATTATTGGTCAGTTCTGTTACTCGAGATTCATCTTTTTCAATGAAGATGAGACAAACAGATTGGAAACGATCAACAAGCTTATGTTTGATAGTGGCTCGATATGCAACAAGTGGTGAGCCCTCGGATTCTGCATTGTCTGTACATTCCTTGTCCTCATTGGTGTCGACATTGAAGAGACCCGAACCCGAAAAGCCGTCCACATAAACAACTTTCTCGTTTTTGATGCCATGTTTGGGGAGAAAACCGCCCAAAAAGTATCGGAGGATATCATGTTTAACTCGGACCCGACCAGGTTTGCCGCTATCGAAATGGTCTTTACTTGTCTTCGTTGGTGTCTTCTTGTGGTCCACAGTCTTCTCAGCCATTTATGTCTATATAATTAACAAATCAATTATTATCGTTAAGTTAATCACAATTACAGTCTTTTTCATTTTCCTCGATCAGCAAATCATACAAATCAATACAAAATATTTCGCGCTTTCGTCACTCCATATAAGACGGCGTTCCCAAGAATGACAACCCTTAACACAACACAACCTATCATTGGATGAATCGATCGTTTTTATAATTAAAACTAAAGTGTTGTTAAAATCAAATTAAAGTTTTAATTTAGAGCTAAAACATGTTTTAGTGAGATATAGACATAAATTTTTCTTCGCTATCGTTTGCATATTTTTGTTCACTCTTTATCTGATTT
>JAQGAJ010000514.1:0-14607 GCA_034689365.1 Liebstadia similis | reverse complement strand
TATGATAGATGTATAAACTTAAAGAACATAATTTCGGAAATGATTTAATATGTGTTCTTGGTTAACATTGAATAAAATAGAATCAGTAATTAAACGACCTCGAATTGAATACGTATTTTTACCAAGATTAAAACACTATGATAGATGTATAAACTTAAAGAACATAATTTCGGAAATGATTTAATATGTGTTCTTGGTTAACATTGAATAAAAGAGAATCAGTAATTAAACGAACTCGAAATAAAGGAGTATTTTTACCAAGATTAAATCACTATGATAGATGTATAAACTTAAAGAACATAATTTCGGAAATGATTTAATCTGTGTTCTTGGTTAACATTGAATAAAAGAGAATTAGCAATTAAACGAACTCGAATTGAATACGTATTTTTACCAAGATTAAATCACTATGATAGATGTACACCGGATTTTAATTGCTTAAAGGCACCAGGTTATTTTGATGAAACACCACAACCAAACAAGATAACAAGTTGAGATTTGGTCAATTTTATCATGATTTTTATTGAAGAATAATAACTTGTCAATATCTATAACTTGACAATATCTGACACAAAAGATCATGATAAAATTTACCAAATTTCGACTTAGTATCTTGTTTGGTTGTGGTGTTTCATCAAAATAACCTAGTCTCTTCAAGCAATTGATATCCGGTGTATTTTCGTTTAAAAATTATATTGTTTAAATACAATTTACCATGTTGAATTGAATAAAACGGTTGAATTGCTCTTTTTTACCTTGAATCAATTGTCTGGTTTGTTTAATCAGTCAAATGTCAACGAATATGTAATTTATTCTGAAAGTAATTACTTTCTGACATATCTCTCATTTATTACTATATACCCTATTAATTCTGGAAATAATTGGTCGATAAAGTCATAATAAGGTTAGCCTTTATTGCATTTGAGTGACGACAGTCTTCTTTATGGCCCACAATATATTGATATCGAAAGCAAACTCTCATCAAAATGAATGTCAAACAGAATATTCTCGACTTCTTTGAACGCAATTTCCTAAGAATTTCAAAATGTATTCTTTGGTTTCTCCGTATCGTTGGCCTAACCTTTGGAGGTCTGGTCATCGACTTAAATGGTGATATCCATTCGAGCAAATTCTGGAAGATCTATGGCCTGACCTTAACCACCATTTTCGCAATTCTCGGTGTATTTCAATTTTTAGGTGTTTTTATTGGTTCTGATTTCGTCATAAGAAAATCCCTTGTATCAAAAGAACTTGCTGAAAAAGATCAACAAACAATATGGGTGATAGTGTGGTCGACCGCGAGAGCCTGGAATTTCTTCGAGGCTTTTTACCTGTTCTACTTTAACATACATGGATTCGAATTCATCGAATTAGCGCGGAAGAGTTTGAGATATAAGTGGAAATATCTGAAGAATTTCAAGACTGTTTTTGTCATTTTATTCTGGGTATTCCGTGAGATGCGTTTGATTGGAGTGGTTATCGTGTCAATAGTGAAAAACCCGGATAAAATCGATAGACACAAAATATTCATACATATATGCTTTGGATTCACCTTTTTCTGGACACTGGCGTCGATCACTTGGATTATCTCTATTGGATGTGCGGAACAACTGCAAGAGATCAAGAACAGACTGAGACAATATAACAAGGATAAAATAAGTAGGTTTATCTTATTCAAATACTTATGTTAAATAACTAATTCATCAATAGCCCAGTTCATGATAAAAAATGAAAAGGTGATGATAAGAAAGCCGGCAAACATCAGACTCTTGGTTGAGTGTAAGAAAGAATATCTCGATATTCGTTCCAAAATCAATGAACTGGACTCTCGTCTAACTTATATCCTGGCCATACGGACCGGACTCACAATCTTCTCGATTATGCTAAACATTTATATCATGGCTATAATTAAATCAATACCACAAATGGAAATATTTATCAGAATTCTTAGCATTTGTACTGAAATATCGATCGCTGAAGTGATTATGTCGTCCTTTCTCTGCGGTTCTGTTCACGAAAAGTCTGACCAAATATACACAGTTTTGGATGAATTGACTGCAAATGATTTGTCAGATTATGAATACAAACAATGGCTTATGTTTAAGAATATTTGCCGCAAAACCAGATTCGGGTTCACTATCGGAGGCTTCGCTCCGATCAGAAAGACTACACTCATTCCGGTAAATATAAAGCTAATATCGTGACATGAAATCGAATTAATTTAAACTTTAATTTATAGATATTTTCTTTTATTCTCAATTATACGGTACTAATGATGCAAACGACATCTCAATCGTCCAGTTATAACAATATTACAACAGTAGCGACAACAATATCACCATGATAATTGATTTCGGCTTCAAGTATTATTTAACAATGATTTGTCCCTTAATGGTAAAGGTCGTACATATTTTTAGACCAATTAAAATAAGTTGAATGCAATCAATATTTATGAGTAAACAATTGGTTTGAATAAATATTACAATATCTTGGTCATTTGTTTCCATGGAAACCATTTACATAATCACTTTATTTTGTTTTAGTCGTGAAATATTATACCAATTACATAGAGTGAAAGGTAAACATAAAACATTTATTAAACAAATTTACCCTAAAACTCTTCAATTGACCCGAATTTCATTTATAGTAACCTCGAATATAAGGATAACAACATTCTTAAAATAATTAATTTTTCTTATGTATAATCATTGCTTAATATAAAGCATTTGCGGTATTTCTATTTATTACAAACGTAAGGCCTTTCTACCTCGTAATTAGTCGTACGCCAATTGGTGTTTTCGTGTTTTGATCTTGTCCAGTAAGCAAGTACTACTTCTTGATTAAAACTAATTTTGCCCTAAAATGTATTCTTTGTATTATATGATATGTTTTCAATTACTTCTCAATCAAATGTAGAAGAGTTCAGTAAATCAATAAAGCTTTCATTGAAACCTAAGTGTGCCCTCAGTTTGTGGTCACTTTGCTGTTGTGAACCGACCAGAGTAAGAACCTATTGTTAGAGGCCAGGCCTTTATGAGGGGTTTCTGACCTCACTTTGAGGACCGACAGCCGTCCCGATGGACAGGACTTGTGGTCCAGCGCTCAGGAGTGACACAAATTAATGATAACTTATTTTATTAACAACTGATGTCGAGCTCAGACAATCAAAGAGTAACCAAATATACATTCAGTTCGGACTTAAATACCTTAAAATACAGTATGAGTTCACTAAAAGTGCATATTCTCGAAGGTTCTAAACCTTTAACACATAATTGATTCGAGTTTTAGGAAAATAACTGAATTGTTAGCCAAAGGGTAAGCCCTGACTATAATACTATCACCTTTTCCAGCTAGTTTACTCACCTGAACGCTGTATCAGTCGTTTCAAAATAAATTTAAAATTTTGCTTTTGCCTATTTCCAGAGTGTTTTACCAATCATTGTTAGCTTATTATAATTGAAAGAATTTTATTTCAATATGAACAACCCTTCTTAATAAAAATTAAATCTTTATTCATAGAAATATTTGGATCAAATGTGCAATCTCAATCTCAATCATCTCAATCTCAATTCAATTTGCATCAATTCTTTGCTTTGGTTTCATCGCATAATAGGTATCACTTTTGGTGGAATCGTAATCGACTCAAATGGAAAATTGTCAATTAATAATGGTTTTAAATATTACGGCTATGTTTCAGTCATTTTCTGTTCGTTTATCGATCTTTTAATTTACGTTTGCATTTTATATAAGGGAGATATGGGATCAGCCCTTGTGGTAGAGATGATGAATCAATTTGCGAACAACAATCGTCAGACTATATACTACTTCATCCTATTTTGTGCCCTTTGGTTCGTTGCAATGAAACTGATTACCCAATATTACTTGAACACAAAGGGAGATCAATTGGTCAAGATCATTTACGAAAATCTCTGTCCGATTAGAACGTCACCTATCAAATCAAAAATTAACCTAGTCTTAAGTTGTTGGTTCATCATAACTTGTTCATTCACCTCCTTAGCAATTTATACCTGGATCACATCAATCGATTCTACATTGTTGTTATTCTTCGTTCTCACCTACAATATGTCATTCATCAATTTTTGGACATTGACATCGTTAATGTGGTTGGTTTCCTTTCAATATTCAAATTATCTAGCTAGAATGGTCAATAGAGTCAAAGGGCTGGTTAATGGTATGTAAAATAGATGAAACATCTCTGTCTGTGTTATCCATCCCTCTCTTTGTTTTGTAAAGTTACTAATCTTCTTTATTTGAAATTATATACTTAAATTGAATTTCAGGCATTTCGAGCAACCAATTGAATATGTGCAAGGTGAAATTATCGCAAGAGAAGAGTAGATTCTTGAAACTAAAGCACACTGTGAACGATCTGAATGGGAATCTGTCCAAAATTTTGGTGATGAGGACCTTTCATACGATATACTCGATTATGTTGAATATCTTCATCGCTCTAAACATCAGTCATTTACCAAACCTCCAGACCTTTGCCATTGTATTCACATTCTGTGCGGTTTCGCCTATCTTTGAAATAATTGTCTCGAGTCTGATATGTAGTTCCGTTGACGAGAAGACACAACAATTGAGTTCAGTTTTGGATGACTTAACCGAATATGAATTTTCGGATCAGAAATACAAGGATTGGATTGTCTTTAAGAAAATCTGTAATAAGACTATTGTCGGGTTCACTATCGGAGGATTCGCTCCAATAAACAAACGGACACTCATTGCAGTAAATTTATAAGAAAATGATTTAACATAATTCAGATTAATTTTATTTATAGATCGTAACATTTATTATGAATTATACGATAATTATTTTACAAACAACGAGTAACCAAAATAAAGGCCATTAATTCAATTTGTTGCAATCATGGAAGTTGCATGATGGAACCACATCTAAATGGTCTCACATTGGACTCAATCGATCAGTTGTTTTGTCAATTTATAATCAATAATTAAATTCTAGGTTACTTTAATTGCAATCATAACTTGATATTCCATAAAATGTTTAAAATACAAAATAAATTTAGTGAACATAGAATTTTGCGATATTTTGATTCAATTTTCTAATAAATTAGTTCAAAAATTGATTGATAAGGGAAGCAATTTTGTCGTCGTTATCCATCACTAAAGTCTCGGGACTGGACATTGATTTATCGATATTAAGCATTCCATAAGAAATCTGAAACAATTACAAACATTATTACCAAAATATTAATTTGATTGAAGGTTTTAATTAATACCTCTCCCGGAATGAAATACGAATTGAAGACATTGTCGATCACATCCATCACATCAGAGGCCGATCTGTCCTTCGAGTCGTCGAAAGGTTTAATAACCAGAAGTTTTCCGGTCTTTTCCAAAAACTTTTTTCCAACATTTTGAGTGACTTTCGCAAACTTTTTGGTTAATTTGATTCTATAATTAGTGAAGAGTTTCGCTCTTCTAAAAGAGTTCTTTAGAATTTGGTCCAAATCTCTTGAGACCAGACTTTTGCCGCCAAACTCCTTGATCTCAGCGCACAAGCGATTGATCTTTTCGTTAACATCTGGGATACGACTTAAGTCGCGACTTATCCGGAGCTCAATATTCTTAGGCATGTCATGGAATATGAATTTAGTGCAGAGGCTGAACACCTGGTCATCAGAGGCCACGTCCTCATCCATTTTGGTGCCGGACATGATGTCGATAATCACGGCTCGACCAATGGATGCCTTGCGTAACATTTTGCTGGCTATCAGAGCCCCATAGAAGTGACCGACGATATCGAAGTCCTCTTCGGGTGACAATCGGCTCAAGAGTTTTGTAAAGTGTTGACTCATTTGACTGATTGTCATTCCGTCCATATCTTTGGTCCAATTGAGGCCAAACACAGGTCTTTCGATCTTTTTGGCCAAACCCTCGAATGTAGAGAATATTCCTTCAATCGGTGGTAGAAAATAAACGGGTTTCCCGGTGTGGACCGAATTCAAGTGGGTATAGGCCTCCTGAGGCATCATAAACTTCTTCTTATTGAGTTTAATCCTGGCCTCTCGTATATCATTAGCAAACTGTTTGAGTTCATTGACTTTTCCGTTCTGGAAGTCCTTCAACTGTCTAACGGTAATGGACTTGACATCAGTCAGACTTATTTTGATGCCGTAGTCCTTCTCGAGTCCCTGTTGGAGCTCAATGGCGAACATGGACTCAATGCCGATCTCGCCCAGAGTCAAGTGGTCGGGAGTAGTGTTCGGGTCGACACCCAATGCATTCCAGATCTGACCGACGATTCTGTGCTCACGACTCCCCTCTTGAGTCATACGCTGTGCTCTCACCTGAAGAACAGACAAACTGTTATTTTTGTTTTAAAGAAAGTAAAATTGGTTTACATTGCATGAGAGGACGGGTTGTGAACACTGAAGCAATTTGTCCAACACTTCCAGACAAGAGTTGATCCGCTGTTTGACAATAGCTGAGAGCGAAATATTGAGCTCTGTATCGGCAATAACTCCGACGTCACCAATAGGTCCCCACTGTATGGCCAGTCCGTGCAGTCCCGCCGCACGTCTCGATTCGCAAACCCTCTCCAACACAGAGTTGGCGAACGAATAGTTGGTTTGTCCGGCATTTCCTTTACCACAACTAACCGAAGAGAAGACTACAAAGTAATCTAAATCTATGTTCATATCTCGTATCAGTTGATCCAAATGCAGACATGGATTGACTTTTGATCCATAGGTAGAGCCAAACTGATCCACAGTTTGGTTCTCTAGAAGACAGTCATTCAGTACTAAAGACAAATGAAAGACTCCTCCGATTGATCCCAAATCCATGGCATGTCTGAGCAGTTCTTCAGTGCTCTCCAGAGTTTGCAAATCATTTCGTAAAACAACTATTTTGGTCTCAAAAAGTCTTAACTTTTCGCCCAATTCTTTGAACCGATTCAATATAAAGCGCTGGTAATTAGTGGTCACTCCCTGTCTGGAGGTGAGCACGAATTTTCTGGCGCCCAACCCTATCATCCAATGGAGGAGCTCCAGACCAAAGCCCCCTAAACCACCAGTTATTATGAAAACCTTCTTCGGATCGAAGTATGTCTTAATTGTTGCCTTGAGCTCAAGGGTTGGACTGAACCGAAGAGTGCGTTCACTCGACTGGTCTTCGTCTCTAATTTTGATCAAAACCTTTCCAATGTGTTTACCGGTCGTCATATATCTGAACGCCTGTTCCGCTTCGTTGGCCCTGAAGTTTGTGAATATAATGGGTTTAACACATCCGGTTTTACAGTTTGTGTGCATCCAATCGAAGAACTTGTTTGCGTAGTCGGGCATCACTAAAATGATTTGATCGACAGACACACCGACCAGTGATATGTTCTTCAAGAATGAGAACAATCCAAGCCTTTTGTTAAGAATCAGATCGTATTTCCCGATCTCAACGAACCGACCATTTTTGGAAAGAGATTGGAAACTGGCGTCCAGTTTGTCACCAGTAAGTGAATTCAGAACAAGATTAACGCCCTTTCCGTGGGTGGCCGTCATTATCTGATACTTGAATTGAGTATCTCTTGAGTTGAAAATTCTGTTTTCATTGATTCCGTAGTTTTCAATCAAAAACTTTTTCTTCTCTTCAGTCCCAACCGTTACGAAGATATCGCAATTGTAATACTGACACACATTTATAGCCGCCTGACCCACACCTCCCGCACCCGAATGGATCAGAATTGACTCATCTGTGGAACAAATAAGCAATGATTTTATCACTAGTTCTATAATCACATCTATAGTCACATACTTTGCCTAAGTTGAGCCCTTTCTATGAGTCCGTACCAAACAGTGATATAAGTGCTCAGAACAGTGACCGACTCATCCATCGACCAGTGCTCGGGTATGGATGTAATTAGTTGTTCACTGGTGTCCACGAATGAAGCCATACAACGACTAACACCGAAACCGCAAACTCGTTGTCCATTATCTTCGCGACGACCGGCGAATTCAAACCCGATCTGATTGTCATTGAACATAGATTCCGGGCCAGAGATTAGCCTCCCTTTGGAAGTGATCTTTGAATTATTTTGAAAGGATTTTACTCTACATACCCGTAGCAAACATGACATCCTTGAAGTTGAGTCCAGAAGTATAGACTTTACATCGGATTTTTTGGAACTCTTTGTTATTTATATCAAAACCATTATCATTGAAATAGATATTCTTTGAACTGAACCACTGAAGACTCGATAGATCTTTAGTCTGACCCAAGTTGAGGAAGTAATCATTGGTCAGAGTCTTGTCGTAGTCTTTTGGGACCGTCAAATGTCTAAATGTCCCCAACTTCTGGTCTTTGATGACATTCACCGCCAAATCATTGTTAAGAATCTCCGCTATAATTGGATTCTTGTCTGAATTGATCGGAATATTCAACTGTTTATCATAATCGAGAATACATCTGATTCTGTCCCCTCCCGGCTCTAGTCTTAGACTGTTTACCAGACCTATCAGACCATTGATCGGCGAATCAATAGCCATCAGCCAAAGTCTGGTCGGATCTGATTCATCCAATTCTTTGAATTGAATCACTTTCTTCTTAAGAATTTCGAACCATTGCTCGTAATTGTTATCGATTTGTATGCTTTGGATCTGACTCTTCATTGGTTTGTTCACAGTCTTTCTGAAGAGCAATGCTGTCCATCCGATTGAATCGGCTTTAATCGAGACCCGAGAAAAGCCAACCCTTTCGGCGCTTTCTATGAATTGAGTGATTCTTTGCTTCAATTCTGAATTATCGGTCAAAATATTGCCAATGATTCTACTGAAAGCCAACTCTGGTTCAGTCCATTTGTGTCTGAAGAATGAGAGCAGAAACCCATTGCTGTTCAACGAGTCGTGCATTTCCTGCAACTGTTGTCTGACATCTTTAGACCACAAGTGATGGCTATCGTTGAATACAATCAAATCTATTGCCAACAAATCGGACGGAAATAAAGTTTTCTTGAAATCCCATTCAAACACTTTGAATGACTTATTCTTGTATTCGTCGGACAATCGGTCAATCGATTCGACGGCCACTGAATAGTCGACATCAATCGGATAAATAGCAGCCAAAGCCAGCCATTGGTCCACCTCTTTAGCCATAAGGGCTTTACTCAGATTCAGTTCCAAGACTTTTATCTCTTTCTTCGGGACGTTATTCTCGGAGACGATGTCGAGCAATGGTCTCAGAAATCGCTCGTTTCTGGAGATTCTGTTAATTAAATCTCCGGAAATATCAAATCCAGAATTGACCAGTTCTTTATCAAATTGATCTTTTTGTTCCAGCAAACATTTAAGATAATTGAACAAGATCATATCTTCTTTCTTCTCATTATTGAATTTCTTCATCAGTTCTTCATCCATGACAATGTTCGTTGTCGATTTGTAATTGTCTTCCAATGCCTGTTCATATTCGATCTTTTTCAAAATTTGAGTGCAAACCTGGGCAAATGATAATAATTAACACGATATTTCGACAAAAAATAACTTCACCTTTAGATAATCTTCGACATATTGCTGGTCATTGCGCTCAATGTCCTCATCGTTGGCAAAAATCTGATACGACTCTAGTTTGATATCATTGGCGTTGATATTTCTTCGCGATATGGGAACCGCTAACAAGTCTTCCACTTCGAGACCATTGGTGACAATGATCTTTGAATCGTTGTCCGAATAGAAAGATAGCATAGATTTGTATTTATGAAAACTCGAGTCAATGAATGCCTCCAAAAACTCAGTTGTCTTGTTCTCGCAAAAGATGTCCAATTGTTGGTCATGTATACATGCCTTGGATTCAAGGATCTCTTCCTTTCCGACCTCTTCATCGCCGCAATCGCTCGGACTGTCTTTAACTTTGAACTCCGACACAGCATTGAAGAAGACTTTAGGATCGCATCGAAGCGAAGATATCATAACCGGCACTAAGAGTTTGCGGAACGGTATGGTTAGTGCCATACTCTGGAAGAGCGCGTCCAAGAATGTAATCCAATTGCCGCTCCACTCGATCTGTCCGTAGAGCTTCCGGTAGTCAGTGGTGACGAACTTCCGAATTCCTTTGAATTGAATTCCATAATCATATCCTTGGACTCTAAGCTCTTTATAAACATCTTCGGTGTTCAAAATGATTTCAGATTCTAGTTTTTGTTCGACGTTCTGCTCGTGAAAAATATTTTGAATTCTTAGCGGACATTCCTCTGTTGTATAGCACCGGCCAAGACATACGACTGTTCCCTTGTCTAATATAACAAATTCACCTAAAAATTTGGTATTAATTTGAGCATGATAACAAATGATATGATGTTGAACTAACCAGAAGTATCATGCAACCTGACTTTGAGTTTAGTGGCCTCAGTCTCTGATAGAAAGACTGCTCGTCTGAACTGAACCTCTTCGAAAACAATTGGTATCTGATTCCAAATCTTGCCCTTCGATGCGGCCAATTGTCTCCACGCGAGCATCAGATAACCGGTGGCCGGGAATAGTATTGAGCCATCAATGCAATGGTCGGGCAAATAGGACTTGAAATTTCGGGCCATATCTATCTTGACATTCATGTCGGCCGCCGTGTAATTGAAATAGTAATCAGGGTATTTTTTCACTAGATATGATCCCGAGTGATCCCATTGGACCAATGAGCTGATCGATTGAGTATTTCTGGCCACTGGCCACTCGACTCGGGGGTAAAGGTTCTCAATTGAAGGATTGTATCCCAATTGATAGAGTTTGCCGATAGTTGTGAGCAATGTATCGATATTTGTATCGTTTTGGTCGCGTCTTATTAGTGATAAGTGAGTGCTGTTCTCCAGAGTCTTAGACACAACCTTCGAGAAGAGACTGTGCGGACCGATCTCAATGATGACCGCGTCGTTAGGAACCAATGTCTTTAGTTTGTTATAGAAGTAGACCGGACTGACTAAGTTGTGGACGAAATACTCTGCCGACGCGTACTTAAGGGCCTCGTCTTCGGTCACTGAGTCGAGCACTGCCGTTGACAGCCATCGCTTTGATCGCCTTTTCGGTCGCGGAAGTATTTCGGCGATACTTTGAGTCATTTTGAACGCACAGGTATTCAGATATCGAGAGTGATAGGGAATTGAATTACTTTCGAGTTCGCGTACAAAAATGTTTCGCTTGGTTAAGGTTTGAACAAATTTCTTGGTTTCCTCGTAAAGACCTATTGATGACAATCGAGTTAGTGATGGCATAGATCTGATCTCTTGACTCACCTGAGACTACGACAGTGTTGTCCGCATTATTGCAGACGACATTCACTCCTTTGGGACATACTTTCTTAGTCTCTTCCCACGACATCCCCACCACTGCCATCAGTCCCTTTAGAATATTGGGATCGCTTTCGGTGACCTGTCCTCTAATATAGGTCACTAGAAGAGCTTCCCTTGTGCTCAGACAGCCGTCCGCATAGGCACAGGCGATCTCACCGAATGAGTGGCCAATGATTCCGTCGGCAGTTATGCCCAGTTTGTAAAAGATATCGATGAGTGCTATCTGTAAGGCAGTGGTCGCACAGAACTTGTTGGTCATTGAGCTCATTGTGGACTTGTCTTCGCTTAACAATAGATGCTTTAAGTCAATGTTGAATTGGCTAAGAATTTCATGGCATTCCTCTATCTTCGTGGCAAAGATGTCGATTTTCATCAGCGCCCGACCCATTCCACACCACTGTCCGCCCAAACCCGGACACAAAAACCAAAGCGGTTTCGTTGCTTTGCTCGTGAAGACTGTGGACTGTCTTCGGAACTGATACTCGATTTTGTCGTTTTCGCGATTAATCTCTTTTATAAACAGAGTTCCTATACTTGCAAATAATGATCAGATGATTACAGTTTTTGAGCCTTTATCCTCACCTCTGTATGGAAAACCAGATGATCTGACATTAGGTCTAGTCTTCATAGTGTCGGTGATGAGTGCGAGAAAGTCTCGACTGATTTTATTTGTATTGTTCTCAATGAAGTCAAACATTTTGTTCAGCGCTTCTTCACTTCGGCCGCAAATATTCACAATTCGAGGTATTTTGTCGGCAATTTTTAGACTCTGGTCATCCATTATTTTATAGTTTGGTTCGAGTAGAACGTGTCCATTGACTCCGCCCAATCCAAAATTGTTGAGCGCGGCGATTCCTAAGTAACATGGTTAATTTAGAATGGGTGGAATTGGTTAGTTCAATATAACCTGGAGTATATGGTAAATTTTGATTAATTGGATCCAATGGTGGGCACATATCTGCTATACTGGGCTTGATTTTGGTCAGATGCAGATTAGAGGGAATGCACTCGTTTTCAAAGGCAATCAAACACTTGACCAGTGAGGCCAACCCGGACGCGGCCTCCGTGTGGCCGATGTTGCTCTTCAGAAGACCAATGTGAAGCGGGTTCTGTCTCTTGGGCCGAACGCAATAGGCATTGTATATAGCTTTGGCCTCTTGAGTGTCGCCCACCTGTGATTGTTGTGGTCGTCCAGAAGTGATCACAAGATTAGATCATTGAAAACTGTCACAAACTATACCTCAGTGCCAGTGCCGTGAGCTTCGAAGTAGTTAATGGTGAGCGGATCAATACCGGTCATGGAGTATGTCTTAACCATGAGATCTTCCTGACTTTCGGCCGACGGATAAAACATACCAATGGTTTTGTTGCCATCGATATTGATCCCAGTGTTCAATACCGTGGCGTAAATACGTTTGGCGTTAGACTTACGCTGAAGAAAAACACACGAAATGGTCTCTCCTCTGACAAAGCCGTCCGCCTTCTCGTCCCACACCTTCGGTATGCCGTCCCGAGAGTTGATTTGTTGTTTTTGGTAGATGTGGTTTGTGAACGGTTGCAGATTGATTCCCACCCCTCCCACTATGGCCTGCTGACACTTGCCCAGTCGGAGATCGTTAATGGCAGTGTCCAACGCAACGATACTCGAAGAACAGGCGGTGTCGATGACCATAGACTTGCCTTTGAAGTCGAATATGAATGATATTCTGTTGGCGTAAATACATTTTGCACTTCCCGGATACCAAACTATAGTGTCGGTCAATGAGGACTGGGAGTCGGGTTGCACTTCATCGGGGAAGCCATCCGGCATTCCCATTGACGAATATCCAATATATACACCGGTGTCCGTACCCCTGAGGTCTTGTGGGTTAATGCCTGTGGGAAAGGATGGAAAGGATGGTTAGTACTTGAGATGTGAAGAGTGAAGATCAAGTGCTGACCCGCATCGACAATCGCCTCGTATGTGGTCTCCAATAGTATCCTTCCCTGTGGGTCGATCTGGTCGGCCATCAGACCAACTAATCCGAAGTACAGTCCATCGAATTTATCAATGTGTTTCAGTTTCGCCATTCTTTGGTTCATTCCATATAAATCTGTAAAAGATCAACCATGGTAGATTTGAGTTTACTAACAATAACTAACAAGTTATTATTAATAAGTAAATACTTGATCAATAATGTTAGCGAAGTATTAGAGCGAATAGATTGTCGAGACATGACATACCTGTTGGCCATCGGCGGTCGTCTTCGGAAAACAAATCATTTTTATTAAACAAATTCTTTGCGAACTCGTCGGTAGAGTCGGACTCAGGAAAACGACCGCTCATTCCGCTGATGACAATGTCTTCGGTCATCACCGACGGAATGTGCGATTTGACTGACATTGTCTTTCACGATGTAAATAATGGTATAGTAAAAGGAAAGGAATGCCGTCTGTTCTCGAAGTGAAAGTCATATAACTTATCAAACGATCAATCAGTCAATCAATGGCTTTATAGTCGATCGGTTGAGCCGTTGATCGCGTGTCTGATGTCTATCATCGACGGAATGGTCTTTAAAACCATGTCATTAACACAGCGACAGTCGGGTCGTCCTCTTGACTGAGCACAGGATAATTCGATATTGTGTTGTCGATAAGTGTTGTTAGAACAACAATGAACTCGATCTTAATTGACTTTCATCGAGTCAATCGTCAATTCCTGATCTGATTTTTTGTGAGTCCTTTCATTGAGGTTACGATACGTTTTGATTGAATCAATCACATCCAGTAATAAATATTAAAATTATTGTTCATTTTTTCTCAGCTTGACATTAGTGAAATATCATGATATATTAATGCAATCGTTTGATGCACTGAACAAAACCCAAGTATTGATCCAAAAGCTTTGGCTCATTCTTCTTAAGATCCAAAATAAACTTTTCACTTAAAAAAGAGTTGAAATTCAGTTCGAATTAAAATGTATTCAAATTATAAAATTAGTAAAAAATAAATTAATTGTTCTTTACTTTGATTAAAATTTATTCGACAATAAGTTAATTAAATAGAAAAAAAGTTTAAATTATTTACAATATTTATTGAGTTGATTGATTCAAAACCGGAACTAAAGGTTAATAATAAAAATTAGACATAATTTGATTTAATTTAATAATTAATTGTTTGCTCTGAAAATGCAAATCCAGTTTTTATAATACACTTATATTTAATTGACCCCTTTTTAGGTGGGAAATTGTTCATTTGCACCATGATAGGCATCAACCATTTTTGGGACCAATGTTAACCTATGGGAGCCCAATTGC
>JAQGAJ010000513.1:0-14607 GCA_034689365.1 Liebstadia similis | reverse complement strand
AAAAATAGTATTTTTAAGTTCATTTCAAAGTCATAATCATTAGACGAATGGCCAATAATTTTGTCGAAACAATTACATAAATATTTGAACTATAGTTCAGACAATAGTCTGAACAAACATTTTATAGAATTATAAAATTATTAATAGCGAAGACAGGAATTCGCTTCAGAGTCGGGTTTGCGGTCAACACCCAAATAATGAGCTAAACCTTTAAATATTGTAGTAATTTGTGAAATGACTTTTCATAAAATCCAGTCTCGAAATGAGGCAATAATTCAAGAGTTTTGAGAAAAAATTGCAATAAAGTGATGATAGGATTGAGACAAACCTCCGAACGCATAGGAATTCACAGAATGTCTATAAACTTCAAACTTTGCACTCGATATCAATTAATATCTCCTCTGTTTTGAAGGTTAATAGTTATGTTATGTTAGTTAACGTTTAGCTAATGATTGGTTCAATTTTGGTTCAATTATGCATTTAATTACATTAATTAATGCACTGAAAGACATGTTCTGTTGGAATATGAGCTAAATCTGATATCTGTAATCCCATATCGTCGCCGGTCTTACCTCTTGTTGTCAATGGTATTGAAGTTATTTTAATTTCATTTCATTCTCAATCAAATGTGATCTCAAATATCTTGAATCTCCAATCTTTAAAATTCTGTTGATTCCGTTCATTGAATCGTTTAATCCTTCAAATTCTAGAACTTCTCGGATTCAAAGATCCGGTTGTCATTAAAATTGCGAACCGAGTTCAGGGGTCAGAACAGATCAGACTTTAGAGTTGAAAAATTCATCTGAAGTGAGAATTTCTTCGTCAAAACTTTGACTAAATATCAATGAAATGTCTACAATAATTATTTTAGACATGCAATAGAATTCTTAGGTTCGGACCTAATGATAGGTATGAAAGGTATGGCAACTCCTTCTCCTTCGACAATCTTCTCTTTTTTATTAGCATTTGATTTATTAATGCCGTTATTCATACGAATCAATAACCTTTGATTATTGGCTGACAAACTCTAATTTACATAAAAACATCTGTTCGTCGACTCGATTGCGATTTTATTATAGTTTATATACAATATTTGTATTGTTATTATATTAAAATTTAATTTATTTTTCATCCGTTTTATTACAAAAGTTTAATTCTGTGGACATTTCAAGCGAGGAATTGGTCTGAAGTGCAAAAGTTCATTATATAAATGAATCTTTTGTATCGCAAAACCAATGAATGTGTTTCTATGGCTCATCAAAAGTCATAAATTAAAGAAAAAATAATATAAAACTGACATTAATTATGACATTTGGAACAGGAATTGGAAGACAAGTCAAGAAATAACAATAGATTTGATACTTAAGTGTCAACTATTGTCAAAACACTCCTACATATGCCAAAAGTCTGATCCGAGCGAACGATTCAATTAAAGTAAGTCAACGGCCTATCGCTCTATCGTTTCACTCATTTGGGAGAAGTTTTGCAAAACAAACAAATAGTTTAATAAACTTTAATTCAGTTAAAAGTGTCGTCAAATTAGTTGTGTTTGTATTGCAAAGGGAGTAAAGAGTCCCAAACTGTCTGAAGGCTCTGAACTCATCCCAATTGTCTCATCTCTTGTCAATCCTTAAGTGTTTTTAATCCCAATTATCAACCAATTTGTCTATAATTAATATCTCTCTTAATGAGTGATATAAAGTGATGTAAAGCCATAAATGTAAACCTGTTTGTGTTGTGTAGGCCCTACTGTAGGGGATCGACAGCTCGGGCTATATCTATGGCTAACTAATGCTAACCATTGCTATCCATTGGCGTTCATTCAAATCATTGAATTCAAGGTGAGTTTCATATGTTGTATAAGTGATTGCCAGGGATTGCAAGTGAAGTCAAGTGACCCAAATTCACATTAGTATTCACTGCACAACCTATCGGTAGGTCTGAGTTGTGTTGAGTCTGTTAGGGCTGTGCTCTCACTGTGTTCTGACTCGAGTTAAGCCAAAGCTCTGATACCGACTCATAAGCAACACATCGCTGAAGGACTGAACGACTGAAGGACTGGTAGTTTGTGAGACATCGAGAGAGCAGTCGCTAAACATATCAGCGATCAGTGATTCCACAAAAACATTGTTTAAAATTCTTTGTTTGCCTTTAAAGTGATGGTCGGATCTGTTGAGTGACCACTCATTTGATCAATTAGTCATTCACTAAGACATTGATCGTCTGACACAACCCATCGCTGCCAAACCCGAGCCATACCTCCGAAGACTACCTTAACTGATGGTTGGACTCATTGGACTCAACCTCGCGATTACTTATTTATATAAATGACTTTTGTTTGGATCAAATATTCAAATCCATTGTCGTTATAACCAATTAATGCCAAAAACACATAAAAAGACAATTGAATTGGAAGTAATGTTTGATGTCTTGGATTGGCTCCGACTCTCTGCAAGTGACTCATCAGATGATCAATACTTCTGAAGAGTTTGCGTTCACAAGAGTTAGACATCGCTGAAGACTGACATCACTGAAAGACAGTTCATTGACTCCTATCTGATCGCCTGAACCACGACCTGAGCCTTAGATAATCGGATTGTCATTGTCTTATCTGAGTCTTGTCTGATCCGATCGGTGGCAGTGATTATCATCTGATTGGTCGCAATGCCAAACATTAGGGACCGATTCAATGAACTCATTGGACGACAATTGAATCAATTGTCTAATTGTAATAACAATAGTAAACGACATTCACTTGAAATCAAAACAAGTAATGGCTCTTTCATTAACCGATACCTAAACGGGTGAGTCTTCACTGTCTTCAGACAATTGGTTATCTTATCTAATCTCATGTCAGACAATGTTTTGTTTGTCTTTGCGATAATTAATATAAGTTATGTTCAAATGTTTTCATTATTATATGAATTAATGATTTATTGAAATTAATTACAAAAAGAAATTAATTTTGAATTTGAATCAAAATTGAAGTCATTTTAAGGAAAAAAAATTAAGTTTAAGTGAAATTCATTCAAAGTATAACTCGTTTTCTCCTTCAATACGTCAGTCATCACATGAAACCACAGTTCAGACGGAAAGGCGAACAATGGGTGAATTTCACTAAAAGGACAACCCATGAGATTAGCAAAACTTATCTCAAATATGATAATAAATCGGCAATAAATTGATGGAAAATTTATATAATACTTGTTTTATGAGCGAGGAAATGGACTTTTAGATGACTTATGCAAATCAATAACAGGGGAAAGTTTAACTCACATACAGTTTTTTGTTCCCAATATGTTTATGACTTGAATTTTGAGTCCATAACAAAATATTATATTTTAAAATAAGCCGTTTATTACTTTTGATTGTATTCTCAATATAATTAGACAGACTTTGCATTGTTGTCGAGGCCATCGAATTAGCCATTCTTTGCCGATATGATCACCAAATATGAATCATTGATCCATTAGACCATTCCCTCTATTGATCACTTTCCCGGGATGACATTGACCATTGCTAAGTGGCCTTTCTATTGTTGTATCTAGGTAATGTGGGTGAATAGCAAATGGGTTTGACAATGAGAAAACCACTTTCACACCCAGTTTTATCTATTCTTCGTTATAAAAGTATAAACAAGCAAAACCACTGAACACACGAAAGGCTTTTTAGCGATCGTCGGGCAGTATATTGAACTTGGATTTAGTCGTTTGTCATTAAGATCTCAATCTGAGCCTCACTTTTGAAGATGTAGTTAATCGACCGCTTCTTTCGATTCAAATGATTTTCCCATTAGGTTTCCCTTTGGCTCAAACTTTTTTTTTACTATTTTTACTTTTGTGCAAAAAATATTTACCACTCCATGACTTCATAACCTTATCTCTGAAATTGTTTTATTGAATTTCAATTCAAATAAGGTCTTAAACTCAATCCAAAATCTGTTGCCATAAAATTGAGTTTCAGTTCATTCCGACTCTTAATTCGGCCGAAAACAGATTTAAGAAGTGGTGAATGCATTAACTTTTTTACCAACACTTCATCGCTCAGTATATCTAAGAAGTTAATCAACATATGGACTGAATTCAAGGCATATGTTGTTTAAGAAAACAATTTTTCGAATAAGAGATTGAATACGAATTCATATCTGAAATAATGTTATATTTCTGACGAATATATAACCAGAAAATTAGTTTCAGTTATACTCTGTTTGTCATAATTTCAATGTTTTTCAAATCAAGTTTCAAAGTCTAAAAATTCTATTCGTTTGCATAAAATATAATTCAATTGAATCACTGAATCGTTTGATTTCTAATTCGGTTTAATTTGAAATTCTATTAAAACTTTGGTCTGATTTTGACAGAAAGCTGAATAAGAATCATCCGGACATCCTTTCCGGGAAGACATGCTATGACCTTCCCGTCAAAGAGATCCATAAGCTTTCGAACAAAGTAGTGTCGGCCTCCACAGGCCCGGGATGTGGTCTCACGGGAGTCAACCGTCGCTCAAAGCCCTTCGATTTGGCCGACGCCGACGTGGACTTCATCGACGAAGACTATAACGAAACAAACAATAGTCTGCCGTTCATTAAGTCGGATAACATAAACGTTATAATCAGTAAAAGCAATGGAAATAAAGAGAAAAACAAAAACAACAACAATAATGACAGCAATGAAGAGAATTGGGAACAAAACCAATCGATAATTAGTTCAGAGGACGAGATCTTACATAAGAGCGCAACACTTGCTTTGGGCGAAGAGATCGCAGGTATCACGTGTTGGGACTCCGCCACAGACAATGCCTTTGGGATCGCGACCACACTTTACGAATGCCATCCAAACACCAAAGAAAAAGCCGGTCAGTCCTCTCCTCCGCCTATATTTGTGTTAATGTATTTTTCAGACAGTCTTTAGCCTTAATTTCTTTATTTATGTTTTTGACCAAAACTATCGAAACTATAATTACCGTCAATAATATCATTACTAACCAAATGGTCTTAACTCAGGCGAACCGATCGCTGACTCGTTTGGTATATGCGTTCGTGAGAACAGTGCGATTCTGGTGTTGGCCGACGGCGTCAATTGGGGAGAGAAGTCTTGTTTGGCCGCTCGGTGTGCGACCCACGGATGCATCGATTACTTGAATAAAGCCCTCTATTCTGAGGGCTCGAGAATAGAAAACACAATGGTTTGCAAACATTACCTCTAATTTAAGTAAATGTTTACGATATGACTCTTCCTGTTTGTTTAGGACATATTCGTCGCACTTCTTCGCTCTTTCAATGCGGCACATAATCTAATCCTACAAGAAGATGGATTATTGACCACTCTTTGCGCCGGTATTTATATTTGCTTTTCATTTGGTAACTCCAAGTCTAACCAAATTGATATTAGCCGTGATCTGTCAACTGAAGAACTCGGATCGTTTCATAGTCTGCACCTGCAATGTCGGCGATTCTCTGGCCTACGTCTACAGCGAGAAGTATGGGGTCCGAGAGATAACTCAAGGTTTGTTCAATTGATTGCACCGACGATTAGATCTAATTCAATCAATCGATTTCAAGGATCTCATGATATATATTCGATGCGAGACATGAGGGATGCTTTGGGAGCGTTAGGTCCGGTCGATGGAACTAACCCTGAGCTCAACAACTTGACAGTTGCCATGACTATCGTTGACCAAAATGATATCGTATTCCTAACCAGTGATGGCATTACAGACAACTTTGATCCAGTCGTCGGAAAGTTTGCGATTCCTAAGAAAGAAAAGCCATATTTATCCAAAAGTAAAGGCCAGTCCACCGAAAAGCCCAACGAAGGTCTGTCTTCTTATCGGTCACTTCCGAGTCTAACCAAACCTGTAATTCATCCAAACAGTGCGCAAAAGTCGTCTGAAGCGGTCTAACAGTAACCCCGACCGCGAAACAGCGCACAAACCGGCGCCCATTCCTGATCTGCCAATTGTTTCGGCCCATCAAAGACATGAACTAACTTTACTTCGAATGGAAGACTTATTGATGAATGGCGTCAATGAGAACGATATTCGTTGCACTTCTGCTAAACGTCTTTGTCAACTGATGACTGAGTTCTCGATGAAACTGACGACCGCTAAACGAAGGATATTAGAAGACCCGGACTTATATGACAACGAAGACAATTCTTTTGGTCAATACGAACAACGCCAGAGACGTCGTCGGGTGGGCGACAAACTAGCAATGGTTCCGGGAAAGTTAGACCACGCCTCGATCGTGGCCTACAAAGTACTTCTTTACGGCCTGCTTAAAGACCAGGTGTTCGAAGACAAAGGCGGTGACCGATATAACCTTCGGGTCAAAGCAACTTTGGCCCGATTCGAGTCTCAGGAGGATTGCAGTGATTTGAGTGAATCTACTATTTAACTAAATTTAATCAATCAATCAATTGATACAAAAGTTTGCATTTTTGGTGCTCTCTATCGCTTAAACAAAACTCATTTCAAAATCCATTGCTTTTCATCACTCTTTCAGAGCTAAGAAAAAGTAATTTTCGATAAGAGTTAAACACGTTTTGCGAGCGAACCCTTAATTAAAATGATTTGTTGCGAATCGGAATCAAAACCAACCGAAAGCACAAACCTATCAATTCTCGAGTTTAATCCACTGCTGACTCAAACTAATAGTCAAAACGTGTATTATTTTTGCGTTTAAACCCAAATAACCTTTAATTCACAATATTATTAAAGTTACGCAATATTACAAAAAACTATATTTCGTTTGCATTTATACAAAAAAGTGATTTCACATTAGACGAGCGCTCTCTTCGTCTATACCTTTGCTCTCAATTTGTTTTAACTTAATGTTCATTCAATTGGTTTCTCACGAAATCCAAATCGCGATTCCTATTCATTACGTTTTCTTATTTCAAACTTCTCTCGACTTAATTTAATTTATTGCAAACATTTTCAAACATTTCTAAATCACATCTGTTATTACATTTTGTTAAAACATTCTGTATTTTTAATTTTGTATTCTTTTAAGAATCTTTATTATTACCAAAAATTATTATTTGTTCACAAAATTCATCGGATTTGGTATCCAATAGTGTTTGCGATAGTGTTTAGTCACGAAAACAAACGCAAAGCCCTCGCGAAGACATGTCCAGTGATATTACTTAACTCTTTTTGCTTTAATTCTAATTTAATATTCAATTGAATTAATCCGAAAGACATTCCATTTTTCAAATGATGATTCATTTGAATTGTTAAGTGAGATAAGAATAGTATTCGAAGGCCAGTCCTCATTGAAATCCTCGGTAATTGATTGTCTTCACAAACAATTGCTGTGGGAATCCATAGACTCTTAGGTTTTGAGTCTTAGTTCGTGTGAAAGAATGTATTTATTTTTACATTCATTAGTTTTGTGACAAACGAGTGATGTATTGCTAGAGAAATGTCATTAGTTTTCGATAAGAATCAGATTTGACATAAATTTTTCGATCGATGCCATTATTTGATCCATTTCTTAGCCAACAATGCATTTAATGAGCTCTTCGTTTGTTTAATTAAGTGCTCATTAGTTGCAATTCATGACAAGCTTTGGGCGAACCGGTAGTTATGTAAGCCTTTTAGCGAACCCTTCACTCAATTAGTTGTCTAAACACTCCTTTGAAGACAAACCAGTGTTTACTCACTATTTTGAGGCCAAACAATGATATGATATCTAATCCGATGATAGATTTGTTTGAGTTTTATAACAAAATTAATTCAAATAATGGTATTCAATGTTAATCCAAATGTTTTGTTGATATTAAGGCTATTGTTGTCTTTGAAATGGTTGACCAGTTTTTTAGAAAGAATGAGCTTTTCTATGAAGTAATGAAGTAATGTTCCGAACGTAAGAAACGGACGAAAGACTGAAATGTGATATCAGTTGCGCTGAGTTTTGGGTTTAGTTTCAATTGAATGGCAGTTATTGAACACAAAAATCAATTAATGAATCAAATAATCGAATAAACGATTTAATGCCAAATGAGATCAATCTTTTCGACATAAGAATTGCCATTTCTTTTTAACTTTCAATTGATTTTTACAACAATTATTTCCATTTCTTTCGATTCGTTTGACACGAAATCTATGAAAACCTTCAAAGTTTTGCTCAAATTATTATAATTTTCTAATTTCTTTTCAATTATTGCTTTCATTTCAATGAATCATATTTTGTAATCAATGCTAAAAATTTTTGCGGACTTCTAGTCATTCACTAAAATAATGACAAAACACAAAAACATTTGAATCAATGTCTAAAACAAATCTTAAATTTTCTGCGATTTTAATCGAAACCCATTTCTAAACTGCTTTTCATTGATTTTATTTTATGTAATAATAAATAAATTTAAATAAAATGAGCGAAAAGTTTACAATAATTTTAAAAATGATTTTATTTATGATTTGAACCAAAACTTACAAAAAAGTGACAAATGGTTTGAGACTAAGCAGTAGTGGGCGGTCGGGACTGTCCGGCGGATTGCATGGCCTGCATAGCGGCCAAAGACGGGGCGAACGGCGGCGGCGGTCCTGTGGGCGGACCGTTGTTTTGTCTCATTCCGGGCATCATTCCCGGAGGCATAACCATTCCCGGCAACGGTGGCGGCGGAACGCCCGGCATCATAGGAAGTCGAGCCCCCGGAAGGCCCGGTGGAAAACGAGCGCCGGGAGGGAGTGGTGGCGGTGGCGGCAGAAGAGTTCCCGGAGGTTTCGGTGCCGAGAATGCACTCGAAAGGGCTTTACTGGCCTTAAATGCGGCCGCTATTGGATAGCAATACAAAAGGTGTTAGAGATAGTGATTGATATGAATGAAGACATTGATGACTGACTCGTGGCGTCGATCAGAGACTGTGCCTGATCTTCCATCCACTTCTGGTAATAGAACTTCACGTTCTCCTTATGTTTACGTCCATTGCAGTGAGTCTTACGCACCGACGGCTGAAGAGATAATACAAACAATCAGACAAATTGTGTTCACTCGAGAGGAAGCAAAGACTTACCGAATCGTGAGTTAAGAAAGTATCGCAATAATCGCAATAATATCTGAAACGAGTCAACAATTGTTAAAAGTATTCAACCGATGGTCAGACCTATTGATCACATACTTAGGCATTATCTCGAAGTGAGAGTCCGTTTCCGACCAATCGTTGGCCGAAATTTACGTCAAATCAGTGATCAATCAAAACAAACGAATCGTTTGCCGAAAGTTTTCACAAAAAACGTAAACATTTGTCAAACATTTGGTTCACAATTGGCTCACAATTGGCAGCACTTGTTATGAGTCGGCAGTCATTCAAAGCACATGTCATTAGTCTCTCAGTCCTCGCGTTTATTCATAACTTTCGGTCAGTTTTTATTTGATTTAATTTTAATTACAATTAATTAACGAAATGATGAATATTATAATTCAATCCTCTAATAGATCCTTCATATATATCATTGATGATTATTATCGCTCTGAATATCAATCCTTTCGATTCAATTCAAATGATTTTCAATTTTATCACTAATTGTTTGTTCTTTTGTTTTATAGGTCTTGAGGTAAACGATCGACACATCCGGACATCACTGAACGCCCGAAACCACTGATCCTTTCCCTCCCTTTCCGTTGCGGTTATTTGAAACTTGAGTTTAAACTTATTTACAGTTAAATGTATTTAATTTTAATAAATAATACAAAGAATTTAATGAAAACATGAGTCAAATAAAAGTTATATTTTCTTCAAAACTATATGTAATTAAAGTTTAATATCAGTAAAAGGTTTGCAAACGATATCGAAATGATTTGATTCAATCATATGTTTGGCTGAAAATCAATAACACATTTATTAATATCTCATTAATAACAACAAATCAAATAAATACCGATTCGGTTGCCGTCCGTAGAACTGAAGTCACAATCACTACAATTGATTTGATATGAGACTAATTCGGGAATCAATTCAAAGACAGTTAAAGACTTGTTAAGAGTCGAGTCGGATGTGTGGGCGCCGGCCGTATGTGACTCGAAGGCAGTCTTGCAATGAGTAGTGAAATTGCATTCATTGCAAACCATTTTACTCAACATATGATCGCTCGTTATCTCAGTCTTACATTCGAAACAAACCACTCTTTTCTGGTCGTGAAGAATGAATTCTATCTCTGAAGTCGATGGTTCGGGAATGGGTTCAGAGTTGGGATTATGTTCATCGACTTCCATCTGTTCTTCCGATGGTTTGTTTGTTACATCGATATCGAAACTATTGGTCAAAATTGTCTTCAACTGGTCGTCACTGTATTCACAATCAATGGGCTCAACAAAGCTGACCATTTGGGTCGGTTCGGTCTCTTCAGTCATTTCGATTTCAATATCGGGTTCAATAGACAGGAACTCCTCTATATTGGGTTCACAACTGATTTCAAGACTCTCAACGTTGTCCTCTTTGTTAGCTTCGGATTCTTTGTCAGCCGTCGGCTCTTTATTGACTACATTTTCTTGATTACTATCGTTTCCAAAATTGGGTAAAAAAGGAGTGAAGAGTTCCTGTTCTCGAGCTCTGACACAAAGTTTCTTTTCCTCTTCGGATATCATATAAGGAGAGACTTCAAACTCTACGGACAAACCATTGTTAGTTCGGTTAATCAGCCAAAGAGATACTTACTTTCATCGACAGTATTGCTTGGATTGTGTCCTTTGAAACAATGTTCCATCAAATCCTCTTTTGAGGTAAAGGTGAGGACACACTTATCACAGTCATAAACAGAGGCCACCGCGTAATGAGTGGTCAGATGACGGTAAAGGAATTGCGAGGCCGGGACTGCTCTGGCTTTGGATCCATCGAAGACACGAATACAAAACGGACACAATATTTGACTACAATTGGAGTGACTCTGAAAGCGAAGGAATTGAGTTTCGATTGAAAGGAATGACTGGAATTACCGCTTCGAAGTGATCGAACAAACTCTTCTGAAACGATGAATGGTATGAACAGATATCACAGTAATAAGGCCTTCAATAAAGAGTGATTCAGAAAATTAATAAATAAATGTCTTAACAATTAATTACATTTCTCCAGAAAAATGAGATGTTTTCATATGTCCGATGAAGGGTTGTCTCGCATAGAGTGGTAACAAACAGATCCGACACGAAAACGGAACTAATTTCAAGTTCGCCTAAATCGAGTCAAAAGTTATGGTTTAGTTAAACACAAATCAATGTCTAACCAGTTCTTCGTGGAAATGAAGGGCTCGGTTGCCGTAGAATCGCAAACAGTGTTTGCATTCGGTTTCATTGTTGTCACCCTTCCTGACCCGTCCGCCCCTTTCTTTCTCCAAATGTTCCAACAAATGCTTAATAATAAGAATATTGTCGAAAAACATTTGACACAAATGGCATTGAACGCCATCCTTAGACCCGTCCTCTTGAGAGATGGTTTTGGCGACACTTTCTTTGAGCTTAAGTGAAGAATAATAATATTCTTCAACGAATACAGAATTCGTTTCATCCAATTGATTGGTAGTTTGCGGTCTATTCTGAGTCCGAGAATATGTGGTCGCGGGAGGCGTCCGGAGCCCAGTCTGTGGCGGAGGCGCTCTTTGTGTGACAGAGATGTCATATTCGGGTTTCTTGAGAGCGCACTGTTCGCTAATGTGTTTTATTATGTTGTAAAAGGCATTAAACGGATTCGTTCCGAACCGTTCTCTCCATAAGAGTTCGTCCAAAATATTTGATAGAATATCGTGTGTAAGACCGTTGAGATCGAAGTCTTTGAAAAATCTTTGAAAATGATGAATCAGATAACCACTAATTGTATTGAGACTCAGGTTTTTGTTGTTAACTACAAAGTCATTCTTCGTTTGACATATAACTCGGTAGCCGTAGTCCCGCAAACCCAAGAACTTTGCCTCACATGTCTTGACGATAGCGGTCTTTTGGATCCATCTCACGAATGGCAACATCACTGCATTCTTCCCGTTTTGTTGTATTATCTCCGAGAGAGGTATAACAGCGAGTTTAGTCCGATGAGAGACCGCTTCCATTGCGCCCAAGACGTGGAACCGTCCGATTTGAATGCTTGCGATTTCAACCTCTCTATTACTGGAGCCTAACATCGAATCCTTCGACTGCAGAGAATGTGAACACACTTTTTGAAGTCGATTCCAGACGTTGTATATCTTATCGGTTCCCATCTCTATTTGTCCCGTTTTGATCAAGTCTTCGACATCCACTTGAATAGACCAGTAATAGATAAGAAACAGGAGTTTCGATACTGGAATGTCAAACTTGGGGCCAACGAATATGCGCGGTCTGTCTATTAGATACGAACGATTGCATCTGAAGACCAATCATTTAATATGTGACCAATCATTCACTTTACTCACGAGTTGTTATTGCAGTGCCAATACTCGTTCTTAGCGTTCACTGATTTGCTCACTTGATTGCAAACACCTATTGGACAGTATTTGCATTTCGGCGGAACAATCAGTTGATTGGTGACCATCCATGCGATCGGCGCTTCTTTGAACTTCTCTTTCATTAGTGCATTATCTGAAAAGATTTAATTAGTCTCTCAATTAAAGATTTTCCCATTAATTAAGTTTTACCGAGTTTTATGAGAGAACTAATGAGATCATCGATATTTGATGGCCACGAGAATGGGAGCGGTTTTATTGTCAGAACAGTTCCCGTATTTATCTTTTTCATGGGATTCGTAATAGTTTTAAAGTTTGTCAGACATTCAAAGAGTTGATTGTTTGAGGTTTTGTTCGTTTGATTGCCATTCGAATGGTTGGCGATAATACTCTCTGCCCTATACCTCGGCGGTCGTCCTCTGATTGCCGGTGCAGGTGCTCGGCTGACAATGGGAGCCGTGGAAGCTTGGATTGACGGCCGGGCTATTATTCTTGGTCTCATTATTCTTGGAGATGAGATGGGAGTCGTCAATCGGAAGTTGTGATTGGATGCGGAGGTCATTAAATGGTTATTGTTGGAGACAATGATGCTCTGAGTGGGCACAACATTAGATGACTGTTGACTTAACACAACATAAGTCGGTTGAGTGGCAGACGATCGCGGCTGAAGGTATAGTCTTAGAGTAGGGGACAGTCCAGAAGCTCCGACCAGAGTCTGTGGCGCTAATATCAATGGATTTGTCGCTCCAGATGTCGATGCGATCGGGAAAATAGCAAAGTTTGGATGAACTGATGTCGGAATAGGATTCACAACTGAAGGGATCGGAGCTCTGATTGTCTGACTCTGAATAGTGTTTTGACGGGTATTCGACCGAATGGGTCGGGAAGGCGTCGGTTTGGTCACTATGTGAGTCGTCTCCGATATAGTTGTAGTCGTTATACCGATCGGATCGTTGACCTCGGCTTCGGGTAAGAACTTGACATTCTTTGTAGAAGAAACGACTTTAGAATATTGTTTGTATATCTTTGAGGAATCAATCGATTCCTTCCATTGAATTTCACTCAAAATATCTTCTTCGCAGTCAACGCAAAGACCATCAGTATATTCGTCGTCACAGTTCTCGCAATTGATCTCAAGAGAGCCGATCACTGAATCCAAGTGTCCTTTGATTTTGTCGTTTTGCCGAGACTTCAATGAGTTCATAGTAGTCCTCATCTGCGGCTTTGGAGTGTTTCCTCGAGAGACCACATCTTTTTGTCCGATGATCTCAATTACTTCTATGTCATCATCTTTTGGTTCATCGATTCTATTCAAATGTTTGATAGTCTTCTCCTCCGACTCGCATAACATAATTAGCGATTCTTCTTCGATGTAATCCCTATCGTCCGGAACTATCATCTCTTGGTTATCATCATAAGTGCCAACTATCTCTTCAGTCTCTCCCTCGACAATCGGAAGATTTAGAGGTTCTGAGGGATGAAGTTTATTGACAAAGGCTTTCCGAGGCTTAGATCCGTCGGTTCGGGCGATAACTCGTTTGGATTTATCTGTTTCTATGAGAACTGTTTTGGTGGCCAAAGGTCTGAATGCGGGCCGTATTGTCCTCACGACTGGATTCGCAAGTCTTAGGTTTGGATGAATTATACGGTTCTGAAGAACCAATGACTGAGTTCGCGGCAAAACTATGGGCGGTCTGAACCTAACCGTTGGGGCCGTTGGAGTGGGAAATGTCTTCTTGGCTTTCATTCCGATCAGTCTCTGATCATATCCTTCAATCAGTTCCAAGTCTTCTGCGGGTGAATAGTCTTTATCTATAACTTTATGATTGCGGTGTAAAAGAGTTGTAGAAGTGTTTGGAAGAGAAGTCCGTTTGTTGGAAGTGTTGACCAATACATAAGAGTTTGTGTTCGGTAGTGATGTCCTGAGGCCAGTGTTGGGAACGGTATGCGTGACTTCGATGAGATCGTCTTCGAGATCAATGATGTCATCGTCGGGTTTGTTAAGCATTTGCCAGTTCTTCTGAGCGGCCAAAGCGGCTGCCCTTCGCTTTCGGGGCGGTTCGGACAGCGCTGAAGCCAACTCTCGGTCCGCGTCAGTCGTGGCCATCGGTTCCGTCGCTTCCGTCCCTTCCGTTCGACCAATCAATGAGTTTTTGATTTGTTTTTATTTAAAAATCATTTATTTGATTAAAAAAGTAG
>JAQGAJ010000512.1:0-14643 GCA_034689365.1 Liebstadia similis | reverse complement strand
ATTTGTTTCGATAATTAATTCCAAATCATTTCCATTTGAAGTCTGTTTCACATATCGGTCGCCGATTTGTTCCGCTCTTCGATCGGATACTATTGGAGAGATTCAGCGGTTTGACTGCCGTTCCGGTCAGACATATATCAGCCGACTCTACCGTAAGTGACCTCAACTAAGATCATATAACCTCTAATCAAATACAATGAATAGGATTTGAAGTCAGTTTTGGCCAAAAAGATTGTCGAACACCAGAAACGGGTCAAAGAGTTCCGAAGTGCTTACGGCGCTAAAGTCATCGGCGAAATCACTATCGATCAGGTCTATGGAGGAATGAGAGGTCTCAAGTCGTTGGTCACCGAAACATCTTATTTGGATCCCGAAGAAGGAATTGCTTTCAGAGGCTATTCGATTCCCCAAATACGTAAAGCACTTCCGACCGCTCAGGGAGGAGAAGAACCTCTTCCGGAGGGTTTGTATTGGCTTTTGTTGACGGGAGAGCTGCCGACACCGGATCAGGTGAAACAAGTATCGAAAACCCTCGCCTCTCACGCGGATCTGCCATCACATGTGGTTACGATGTTAAACAACTTTCCGTCACATCTTCACCCGATGTCTCAATTCAGTGCTGCCATAACCGCATGCAATACAGAATCGATTTTCGCCAAAAAATATATGGAAGGAGTGAACAAAACTACTTATTGGGAGCACACCTTCGATGATGCCATTAGACTAATCGCTAAATTACCGACAATCGCGGCCACTATTTATCGTAATTTATACCGCGACGGCTCTTCAATTGGAGCCATCGATACCAATAAGGATTGGTCGGCAAACTTCACGTCAATGCTTGGCTATAATGACCCGAAATTCACTGAATTGATGCGAATCTATCTCACTATTCATAGGTAATTCTAATTTCGACATAAATATCATGAGATATACATCTATATTGATATTCAGTGACCACGAAGGCGGTAATGTCAGCGCACACGCCACTCATCTCGTCGGTAGTGCTCTCTCAGACCCGTACCTTTCATTCGCCGCTGGTATGAATGGCTTAGCCGGTCCTCTGCACGGTTTGGCCAATCAAGAAGTACTTATTTGGTTGACTAAACTGCAGAAGGAATTGGGAGGAGAGGTGTCTGACGATCAGCTCAAAGAGTTTGTTTGGAAGACATTGAAAGGCGGACAGGTATGGGCTTAAGTGCATCCGAGACAAGCTTTAATTCTGGATGTGATCGATAGGTTGTGCCGGGATATGGACACGCAGTGCTCAGGAAGACAGACCCGCGTTATATTGTGCAGCGAGAGTTTGCGTTAAGACATTTACCCGATTACCCGCTCTTCAAACTCGTGTCTCAAATCTATAAAATAGTTCCGCCGATCCTTTTGGAACTTGGAAAGGTGAAGAACCCGTGGCCTAATGTGGACGCGCACTCGGGTGTGCTCTTACAAGTGAGACATTGCTATTGAGTTAATACAAACGTTAAAACTTTAAATGTTTTATAGTATTATGGAATGAAAGAAATGAATTATTACACCGTTCTGTTTGGGGTGTCTCGAGCTCTGGGAGTGATGGCATCCCTGGTATGGGACCGAGCGCTGGGTCTTCCCCTCGAGAGACCCAAATCCATGACCACAGAGGGTCTCCAGAAGTTGGTCGGCGCCACATAAGTGTCCATTCATTAGAATTGTTGAACAGAAACTGTATTATTATTTAATTGAATTACGTCTGATTTTAAATTTGATTTATTTGTTTGAAGGCTTTTTAGTTAAATTAATTAAATTAACGAAACGTTTAAAGGAATTTAGATTTTATCTGTCATTCAATGTTTCATCGAATATAGAATCTCTGGTTGTGTCTCATCGATAATAATCTTATCATCAAATCTTAATCACGAATACCACTGGATATTAAAGTACAATAAATCCAATTATTAGTAATCGTTAAACAAATTACTAAACAATTATTTTATTGCACTTAAAGAGCAATAATTGTCGATTGAATACAAATCGATTGAATGGTTAGAAATAATTGTAAATCTATTGATAATCAACACTATATTGAAATAAAATGATTGATTTAATTAAATTATAATCATTTGATTTACAAACAAATCAACGATTCATCTAAAGATCAAATCAAATGTCATTGAATTGACCTCAAAATCAAATAACTTTTCAAATGTTTCTCTCATTTGAGACCCAATTCGTTACGTTATATAATGAGAGCCAACCCTATCGTCAGCTGACTATTGCATAACAGTCTCACTCTTTGGCCAATCATTTGTTTATAGACTTGTCTTTCATTGGTTTCGTCGCTTCGGATCAGATAAAGTGATCTCTGAGTGGTGTTCGGGTTCAACACAACTTCGGTCATCTCATTAATTAATTAGCAATGAATCGGTTGACTAACTCAAGACATTTGACCGGTTTATGTAAATATCACACAATTTGGTCGAAATGTCATTCAATTGAATCAAATCTAATTAAACCGAAGCAAACCATTATCGGAAACAATGGCCAAACTGTTCGACATTTCTTTGGCCTTCCATTCAAACCACCGACGAGTAGGTCGAAAGTGAGGAAATATAGCGAACGAAGACTTATCGGGTTTGTTCTTTACTTCAAACTAATCTTTAAATTTAAGGTCAATTCCTAACTTCTTGTAGTGGTTATCATAAGCCAGTCATTGATTAAAACAAGACATTGAATGTGACAATCAATTTGAGCGAAATATTTGAATCTTTTGTCTTACCGCAGATACTCGAAGGAACAGTTGTTTGAAGTGGTCTCACGTGTGGAGGACTACTACCTCTTCGTTCCGGCCTGTGTTCGGTCCCAAGTTATCGAACGGACGCCGAATTATCTTCGGGCAGAACTAGAGATAGGAATTCCGCCATTAATTTGGGAGAAATACACTTCACGGGTGACTCTCTCGCGGCCAAACTTAGTGACCGCCAAATGTATTGACGGAAAACTGTTCAAACATTTGGAAACTCAATGGAAGATAAGCGACGGAATCGCAAACAATAGCCAAACATCTCATTTGGATTTTTCGGTTTCGTTTGAGTTCCGGTCTTTAGTTCACTCACAACTCGTTCACGTCTTCTTCGATGAAATGGTTCGCCAAACGGTCAACGCTTTCCTCCGAAGGGCTGAGAAATTGTATGGAAAGCAAAAACTTTGCTTAAGTCCTAACCAATTGACTGATAAGAGTTAACCGATTCGTTAAGTTTAGAGTAAATCAATTCATTTATTTATCTTTTATCTCAAATCCATTGCCATTTGTTTTATTTTATGTCAAATTATTTATTTTTTGAATTCATAGTAAAATATATCCAATTGTCTAACATTTGGCAATTGGTTGAATGCAATCAATTATATTTAAACTCATTTATTGAGATAACTATTGATTTAATTAAAAAAGTTTAATATAAAGGAGAACTACATTCAAGTGAAGCAAAACACGATTTATTTGACGCAAAATTTAAAAAAAACCTATTCATTGATGAAATGACGACTAAATCTTTGAGTAACTAAACTATGAAGAGCTCGAGAGAGGACTCAGTTTTGCCACTTTCCCAATATCTCACTGTCTCTGAAGAGGAAGTATTCCTTGTCTTCGATCTCGACTTTAGTGCCTCCATATTCAGGTAACAGCACTTTATCGCCGGTCTGAACACTAGTGGGTACGACCTCTCCCTTCTCATTCCTGCCTCCGGGCCCGACGGCCACCACAGTTGCCGACTGGACTTTGCCGATAGCCTTCTCGGGGATCATAATTCCGCCCTTAGTCTTGGTCTCGGCGACGAACCTCTCGACTAATACGCGGTCGAAGAGCGGAACCAAACGACGAGCTATTCCTGACTGAAATGCATTTGAATTAGAGATTAAACCAATTAAATCGATGATAAATATTACCATTTCTTCAGTTAAAAGGTCTGACGATAATCAGTGATGAGGACAGTGAGGACTGAAAGCAAGACTGAGGACAGACTCAAAGCATGTGCTCTCAAACACTCTTCACTCAAATATCCCTAAAATCTTCTCAAAAGCCCTGAAACGAAACTTCTGGAAGTCTGGCCCTTAACTGACATAAACTAATTTTGATTATATTTTAAACATAATCACCATTTTTCTCAATAATAATTTACACAATTTATTAATCAAAATAACTCAATTGATTAGTTTTCATTACGAAAATTGAGTTAAATTTATATTAATGGCTAAAATGCGAACACAATTAGAAAATGCCTAACAGTTTGACATTTCATAAGCCGGTCTTCAATTGAGGGATATTTCAGTCGTTTTGAATGATTTGAGACTTTGAAGCGAAAGCGTGTTTTCAGTCAGTAGTCTCTTCACTGATCTTCACTTCACTTTTGGACTCAGTTCTCGAAAAGTTCTTCAGATTCATAACTAACTTCTCATTTCAAACGATAATCAATTGAAATCTAAACGTAAGTTAATTTTAAATTTATTTCCAATTAAAACTAATGTAAACAAATCGATGGATGCGGTGACGGACGGGCATCACGTGTTGTGACCGACGGGTAATCATTGTTCGCCTCACCTGTCCATCAATTATCATATATACCATTATCTGATCATTACTTATACTATATATGAAATGTCTTACGATCTGAATCTTAGGCGAAATCACCGAAATGTACAGAATTGCAAGTTTAGTCCGAACCACAGTTTGCCGGCGATTACCAACAAATGTATATCAAACCCGAAACTTCGCCAAAGATATCAAGTTTGGCGCTGATGTCAGGGCACAGATGTTGGCTGGAGTGGACATATTGGCGGACGCGGTGGCCGTCACTATGGGTCCCAAAGGACGGAATGTAATTCTGGAGCAGTCGTGGGGTTCGCCCAAAATCACAAAAGACGGGGTGACTGTCGCTAAAGCTATTGAATTGAAAGACAAATTCCAGAACATCGGCGCTAAACTGGTTCAGGACGTGGCCAACAATACTAACGAAGAGGCAGGCGATGGGACAACCACTGCCACAGTCTTGGCCCGAGCCATAGCCAAAGAAGGCTTCGAAAGGATCACTAAAGGCGCGAATCCCATCGAAGTCAGACGCGGTGTTATGTTAGCCGTCGATAAAGTAGTGGAAGAGTTGAAGAAACTATCAAAACCTGTGACCACTCCCGAAGAGATCGCACAGGTGGCCACTATTTCAGCCAATGGGGACAAAGTTATTGGTGACCTCATCTCGTCTGCGATGAAAAGAGTGGGAAGAGATGGTGTGATTACTGTCAAAGACGGTAAAACTCTTAACGACGAGTTAGAAGTGATTGAAGGAATGAAGTTCGATCGAGGATATATATCTCCCTACTTCATCAACACTCCCAAAGGTGCCAAAGTCGAGTTTCAAGACGCGCTTCTTCTCATCACAGAAAAGAAGATCTCTTCCGCTCAATCTATAATCCCAGCCCTGGAAATAGCAAATGCTCAGCGAAGACCTCTTGTCATCATTGCTGAAGATGTTGACGGCGAAGCGCTGACAACTTTGGTGCTGAATAGGCTTAAAATAGGTCTTCAGATTGCGGCGGTTAAGGCCCCCGGTTTTGGTGACAATCGAAAGGCCACTCTCCATGACATGGCCATCTCCACCGGAGGAATCGTTTTCGGTGATGAGGCCAACCTCGTCAAGATTGAAGACATCCAACCCAACGACTTGGGTCAAGTCGGAGAGATTTCCATCACTAAAGATGACACTCTTTTGCTTAAAGTTTGTTCTATTATGAGAATTGTCATCATTTTATTAATAATTTCCTTATTATAGGGAAAGGGAACTAAAGAAAACATCGACCGAAGAATCAATCAAATTAAAGATGAAATCGATTTAACCAACTCTGAGTATGAAAAGGAGAAACTGAGTGAACGATTGGCCAGACTTGCGAGCGGTGTAGCCGTACTCAAAGTCGGCGGTTCGAGTGAAGTCGAGGTCAATGAGAAGAAAGACAGAGTCAATGACGCCCTTAACGCCACTCGCGCTGCCGTCGAAGAAGGCATTGTTCCCGGCGGTGGAACTGCTCTCTTGAGGACTATACCTTTTCTCGAAGGACTAAAGACTGAAAATGATGATCAAAAGACAGGTTAGAGTTTGACATTTGAATGTTTAATATATTGATAACTGAATTGATGAATATCTCAGGCGTTGAACTGATAAAGAAGGCTCTGAAGATGCCGTGTATGCAAATCGCTCTGAACGCAGGCGTCGACGCCTCGGTTGTCGTCCAGAAGGTGTTGGACTCACCTGATGTCAACTTCGGTTACGACGCGTTACTCAACCAATACTGCAATTTGATTGAGGCCGGGATTATAGACCCGACCAAAGTGGTCAGAACGGCTCTGATGGACGCCGCGGGAGTGGCCTCACTCCTGACAACCGCCGAATCAGTTATCGTAGAGATGCCCAAAGAAGAGAAAGATTTAGGTGCGGCCGGAATGGGAGGTATGGGTGGAATGGGAGGAATGGGCGGATACGGAATGTAGTGAACGATCATTTAGTCTTACATTAGTATATATTAGTCTTTAATACAAGTTTAGGTCATTTATTACATCGAATGTCGTTTTTCTAAGTTTTCTATCAATTAATCCCATATTTTTCATATCAATCATAAATCAAATTCAATTCGAAATCATGTGAAGTGTCGTAGAATTGAATCTTTACTCAAATTATTAGATGTTTTTGACAATAAATATAAATTGATTTTAATATTATTCCAATTGTTTTATAACCTGAACATTATATCGGATGTGGTCTTCACTCGAGCTCAAGAGATGCCATCATTTTAGAGAAATATGATTCCGAGTTCGCCATAAGAACTGACGGCTTATCGAATTCGACGATCTATTCAAACGATAAGTGAAGACCTATTGTTTGACACAATTCTATCGATACATACCTTTCCGTCACTCATAACCATCACTCGATCGCAATCACTGATTGTCTGCAATCGATGAGCGATTGTAATCACCGAACAGTCTTTGAAGGCATTCCTAATAGTGTTGTGGATCAGAGTCTGAGTCTCTCCGTCCATATGAGAGGTCGGTTCGTCCAAAATAAGAACTTTACTTTTCCTGAGCATAGCTCTGGCCATACAAAGGAGTTGTCGCTCTCCGGCCGAAAAGTTGGCCCCATTTTCGTTAACCAAATTGTTTATACCATTCTTCAAGTTATTGATCTTCTGTTTCAAATGAACACATTCTAAGACTTCCATTAACTCTTGTATTTTGTATTCGCCGAACGGATCCAAATTCTTTCTAATGGATCCCTTGAATAGGATCGGGTCCTGAGGTATGATAGATATCCGCGATCGCAAATCATTTAATGGAATACTGAAGATATCGATTCCGTCGATATGAACAGAACCAGAATCGATATCAACCAATCGGAACAATACGGAAGTGATTGACGACTTTCCAGCGCCTGTTCGACCAACTATTCCAATCTTTTCTTGAGGACTGATATCGAAAGTAATGTCTTTGAGAGCTAATGGCAAACCCGATCGATATCGCATCGTCACATCTCGGAAACTGATCCGTCCTCTTGTGGGCCAATCTTTCAAATCGGGTCCACTACTGGTAATAACGTCTCTTTCAGGCTTAAGAGTCTGGACATACATATGGATGCGCTCAACCGACGTGAATCTGGTCTCCGCTTCGACGCCCAGTCTTATCACGAATTGTAATAATCCACTCAACTATCGAAAAAATAAATAAGAATTGAGTTAATTATTGGCATAAAATGTATACAAATTTATATCTTGGAAAAGGAATAATTTTGCCGAACTAGAGAAGGCTTACCTGCATTGAGAGGACGAGTGCCAGACCCGCAAAGGCGGCCCCAATCGACTCTCGGGTGCAAATCGCAAATATTGCGGCCATTAATGAGATGAGGACACAGAGGATGTCCATTCGGGTTGAGAGCCAACGCGAGGAACAGTAGTAAAGAAAATTAGGCGCCGAATGATTGTCCACTAAAGACTCAAATTTATCTCTGAATTGGTTTTGTTTTCTGAACGCTTTGATTATCGGAAGTCCTTCAATAGTAGCGGTGATGTGGCTATAGATCGGGGATCGCATACTGTTCTCTAACCTCTTCAGGTCTCTCATCGCTCCTCTGAACATGATATAAATGAGCACAAAGAGTACCACAAATGCTGAAAAGGGCAACAAAAACCACGGGAAGACCAGAACTATTATGACTAAGTTGAAGAAGACAACCATAAGTCGCTGAAGAAAGCCATCCAATGCTTGCGGCACTTGAGTGTCCACTTCGTCCATATCTCGAGTAAATATATTGAGGATTCGTCCGATCGGAACACTATCGAAGAATGACATCGGACTTTTGACAACTTTGTTGAAGATTATTTGATGCAATTGATTGGAAGCGGTCAAAGTGACCTTGGTGAACATATATCCCATCGCAAGAATCGTACAAAGAATTACTGCGATTGAGAGACCATAAATGGTTTGGTAAAACTTCAGATCGGGATTATCTATAATATCCTGTGCCGTGACGTTCCTCTCGTTGACGGTGTTCTTCAGGAAGAATGAAATCATCATTCAAATGATGGTAAATCTCAAATGTCTTACGTTTCCATTTCCCTGTGATATCCAATATCCTAACCACCAATTGGCGAATGAAGAGGCCATCGCCGAAAACACTAACCACGCGATAACAAACGAGGCGATGGCAAACCCTCCGCCGGATCTGATGTACGAAAGATAAGTATCCCACGAAATATTTCCGCTTCCGATCTTCTCGTCCAGTATTAGTCGTCCCGACATTAATGTCTCGGTTTTGTTCTCCATTTCTATCACTTGCGAGAGAGAGCTATCACTACCGCTGGTCTTCATAGACAAGGGCTGGACATCAGACCAATTGGGAGATGAAAATCGATATTCGCTTTCGTTGTCATCAAAATTAGAATTGTTTTGAGGAACCGATTCTTGCATTTCATTCGATGACATTTTCGAAGAGTCAATCAGTTGTTTGTAATCGTTGTCACTATTATAGAGATGATTATGAACTCCAGTGTTTGCGATCCGTCCGTCGCGTATGAATATAACGAAATCCATATCTTCTAAGTGTTCGATCTGATGAGTGACCAGAAGAACAGTCTTCCCTTTGAGGCCATTCTTAATGCAATTATTGAATATATGTCGGCCAACGTTCCGATCGACGGACGAGAGGGGATCGTCAAACAGATAGACATCTTTGTCAGCGAAGAAGGCTCGCGCCAAACTGATCCGTTGCTTCTGACCACCCGAAAGAGTGACCCCTCGTTCTCCGATCTCGGACTGGTCTCCGGCCGAGAGTGTTGTCAAATCGTTATTAAGAGCACAGCAATTGAGTGATTCATAGTATCTTCTTTTGTTGAATGAATTCCCGAACAGAATATTCTCTCTGATGGTTGCGTTAAGAATCCACGGCTGTTGGGGAACAAAAGCCACGTCTCCTTTGACTCTGACCTTTCCGGAGATGAGTCTCATTTGATTGAATAACGAGAGTAAAAGAGCACTCTTTCCCGAACCGACACTTCCTATGATTCCGATGTGTTTTCCTTTTGGAATCTCGAGATTGAGATCGAAAAGACAGGTCGAGGTCAGAGTGTTTGAGCGGTTGATGATATTGTCGTTTCTGAGTGCGCTCTCGACAGTAGATATATTACACTTAGCTATGTTAGAATAGTTATCCCAGGCCAATGTCACCTTTTCCATTTCAATTGCATTCATTGGGTTTATTGTAAGCGATATATAAACATCTTTATCGTCGTATTGAAGAACTTTTTCGATCCTTTGTAAGGAAACCCTTCCGTCGACGATATTTCTCAAATATATCGGAAGCGATCGAATCCCATGAGCGGCCACATAGTTGACCATAACAAGAGTGAATGCCTGGTATGATAGTGAAGATGAGAGTTAAGATAGTGTCAGATAGTGACCACATTCTCGTCACTTACTTTGGCGGCCGTCAAACCCGGCTGTTTGGACAGAGTATAGGCTAGTATTGTGGCCATCGTTATGATGAGAGGAGTCAAGAGAGCCAAAGAAGTACTGAAGCACTGAAGGTATTGACACTTCTCTAGTAATGCCTTCTCTTTTTGGCGAAATTCTATTCAAAAGATTATAGATTTTGATTTGAATTATCAAAGTATTCTTCCAGTTCTGACCAATGATTGATTCCGAGAGCATCCGTTCCCATGCGTATAGTTTTATTAACTTAATGTAAGTCAAGAGTTCTGTCATTCGAGAGACCCGTTTATCACTTTTGTGGACAACTTCTTTTCGATAATAACTCTGAGCCTTCGCTATCAAGAATTGCAAACCGAATATCAATACGAAAATGAAAAGTCCGACCAAAGCAAACATCCCGAAGAGCCAAGAAGTGTAGACAACGGTCACGATTGTCACCACAGGACCGCCTAATATCAATGGATAGATGTAAACCATCTGAAAGACCTTATTTATGTCCACAGCGAACAGATTAACCAATTCTCCACTCGTTTTGTTGTTCGATCTCGAAGTTAGAAGTTTTGAGTATAAGAGCCCATTCAAGGCATTGGCCGTTCGGACGGCCGTTCTTATGCTGATCGCGTAGAGTACGGCAAAAGACGTGGCTCTTCCGACCTCTGATAGGAATAGAGCCAAAACCCATTTGACTCCTCGGCTGATCGGTTGGGAACTGTCTTCGATGTAATCCAACAAATTCTTTAAGAATAAGGTCTGAAATGGATTTCGAGTTAAACTCAGTTATGAGACACGAATGAAGAGATTCATACAGAACTCAAATATCCCAGTATTAGACAAATGAGGTAAAAGAGTGACGCGAATATGAGTCGGGTTGTGATGAACCGGTGGATAACTTTGCGAAGGGAGGCGTTGTGAAGACCCTTACGATTACATTCCTTTTCCCATAGTTTGCAAACTCTTGAGATAGGATTCAATAAAAGTGTGACAGCTATTAAACAATACCTCAAATAATTGGTTTGAGTCGAGTCAAAAGGAGAACAGTCGTAGATATCCTTCGATTTGAGTCCTTCTCGAAAGGATCGCCAAATTATTGGAGTAATCCAAGTGAAGTACATATACTCAAGACATGAGGCGCTATCGATCGGCATATCTTTGTCATCGCGGCTGAAGAATCAGTTGAGGTTAGAATTCAATAATCAATTGAAAGATATTGAAAGAAACCTTTGTTTTGATCTAAACGGCAATAATTGCCTCAATTCGTGACTATATTTCTTAATTCCTTGGTATTTGATTTGATTTGTTGTGATCGTCGACTTGTAAATGCTGTCAAAGATTCGTGAGTTAGACAATCAGTCTCTCCGGACATCTCTACATACATATCATCGTCATCTTCATCATCATTCAGGTCTAGTCTCGACATCTTTTCACTCATTGAAAATCAAATTCTCCTCAAAAGAGGAATCGTTTCAACAAAACCAAGATATCAATGGAACAGACTTTGAGTAAATATGAAAACGAAAGGAATGGTTAGTCATCAGAAGGTAAGACAAGTGCTTAAAAATGCTGATATCGACTAAATTGGGTTTCGTTTCCATAACTCGTCTGATAAGCGGTTATTAAAGAAGGTATTAATAATACAAATAAATTCTTCCTTTAATTGTGACAAAAGCTGTTGTTTACACAACTATTTCAGACAAATGTCTATTAAATCATATTTCGGTATCACTTTTGAGTCAAATATTAAAATCCAATTAAATATAAATATAATGAATAACGCGATAAGAAATTGGAGACTAATTCGAGTCTTGTTTTCACTTTTGGTTTCAGTTTTTCTCAGATATTAGAACTCATGAATTGTTTTTTCTATGAATGAAATAATAATTCGCAAAACATTTTATATCGAAGTTCACAGAAATGTTTTGTATATAAGATATTAAGAATAGAAATAAAATCAAAGCATTAATAGAAAGAATCGCTTGTATTATATGTCTGAGTCGGTTCCCATTAGCCGAGTAGTACTAGGGCCTAGTAGGGCCAAGTACCAAGCAGTTGTATCAATTAGCACTACTTAAAATTTAGTAGTTTTCCTACGAGTCAATTGTCATTTTAGCTAAACTTATTATAGTTATGGAACTTTTGTTAAACTTGTAAAATAAGTATTTTCTAGATCTTCAAATAAATGTAACTTATTGATCGAGGTAAGTTATTAACCGAGGAATTAGGCGTAGGATTAGTTAGTCTTTTATTTGGGGTATAGGTGGGGGTATTTTCGGGATTGCCGAAACCGGCCGCGGCCGCTTAATCCAGTTAATTTCCCGCTAAATACAACCGAATTAAGCCGTTCTTTCGCTAATAGCCTTATTTCGCCCTTAATTACGTTAATTTAAGATAAATTGTCCTTAATTGTGGCTAAATCCAGTTAAATTGAGCTTTAATTTAGTTTAAATCCGGTTCCCGACGGCTAAATTTTCCCTTCAATCCTTCAATCCGACGAATTTAAACTTTGAAGAAAACGTTTGGACTGAATCGGGAGTCACATAACAATCTGATTCTTGGTATTCGGCTTTTATTGCTATTCTTATCATAAAATTACAAAATTATTGTCAATACTGTTGTATAAAAATTATAATTCTTTTCTAACAAAATATAATACTTTAATAATTAGGAAAATTGTTTATCAAAATCACTATAAAAGCCATAAAAGAATCGATTCTTGAAATCTCTTTGTTGTGAAATTGAGATCGAAATCAGGTATATATGACTCATAGCCGGCGGAAGAGTCGGTGCCGAACACATCCAATACCATGCGATTCAGTAGATGTAAGCGATGGGCAGTCATTCGGTCCAAGAATTTCATGTAAGACGGCTTCATATGCTTTGGCTCTAAAACGGCCTAATAATGAAAGTTAGATATGTTATCGAAGATATGATGAGTTTATATCTCGGATATTACCGAATAGAATAACTGTGCGGTCGATAAGGCGTAGACTAAATGTATGGTCTGATTGACGAACGGAATGCACCCATTCTTGGCTCCGATGCAATACAAAGACTCAATGCATTTCCACATTAAGTATAAGGTAATGGAAGTATTGGGTGATATCATCATTGATGGACCGGCGAAGAGACCGGCAATCAATGCGTGCCAATCGTGGCTTTGATCGGAAGCCCATCTGAGACTACAATTAACCCCTTTATAAATGGCGGTAAAAACTGCCAAAAAGAGACCGAATTTCACATTATTTCTGTCCATTAAGTTGTCTCTAATTATTTTCGGTCTCAAAAATACGATTTTCGGTTTGGAGAATGTCTTTAACGCCGACTTCGCTAACCATCCGAACGAAAATGAACGCAAAAATGATAACGAGATATATGTTATGCAAGAGTTCTCCCGATGTGGACACGACTTGTGTTTCGGTAATAATGAATTCAATTTCGATATAATTTTAGATAAAAAGTTCGATAACCTTATTGAAGATATCTGTTCTTCGGAACTGATCGATAAGTTTCGAGATTCAGTCTCAGTTATCCTTAAGCTTCTGGTCCTGACTTTAGCTTCTTCTTTGCCGATAATAAGTTTGAGTCCAAGGCTGACCGGATCTGTTCCGAAGCCGTTCTTTTTGATTACGTATAAAAGCAAAGACATTGTGATTGTGAACAAAATTATTTCCCCGTTTCTGATTGGTTTGAAGTAACCCCTGGAAGTGAATATCTTGAACAATGTTTCTGAGGCAACATTAGCCACATATACGGCCAACGCTGGCCGACGGGACGGTCGCTCAATCATGATTGCCATCAAACTGCCGATGAAGGCCGGCATATAAGCGCATATACTATAGTAAAACTTTCCGGTCATATGTCTGGTCAGACAAAACAATAGAATAACCGAAAAGCCATTGAAACTCAGGAATAGTGACGAACGGACTATACTATTGATAGTCTGCCGAAAGGTCTTGAGATCGCTCTTCCGTTGTAGTACTTGAGTTGCCTATCGAGAGATTTCCAGTTTAGACTAATTTTTTTCGGCAATATTTATAAATGTGAGACAAACCAGATATAGAGGAGCGTAGAGTTTGAACGACTCTTTTAGTACAGCAAAACCGATGTCGAGCGCGGCCTCAGAACACCAGCTTAAGAGTTAAGACCGAAATCATATTATCAAACGATTTAAGGGCAACTGAGGTCATGGTCTAAATGTTTAAACTAAGAACATTGTAAGTCTTGTAAAATCAATGTTTTTTAAATTAATATTTGTTTAATCAGTTTATGTAAACCAAAGATAACGAAAATATTTGAAAAAATAAAATAAATGAGAATCATATGAATGCTTATATGACTTAACACTCAAATCGATTATAATCTTTGGTCAAAAGTCAACTAACGATTAGCTAATATTTTCATTTCACGACATGAAAAACAATTTCCCATAAAATTTGATAAAATAACGGGAATTTTCTTTCGGAAGAAACCCACTTTGACTTTCTCCTTCAGGTCACTGGGAATTACCCTCTTTGTCAAAAAATTGGCCGAAACTTTCAACTATTACTTGTATTTTAAAAATAATTTGATTAATTTCTTAATAATCTTTTGATTGAATGTATTTATAAAAATGTATTTATAATAAAATATTTAGACTCAAAAGAAGAAAA
>JAQGAJ010000511.1:0-14671 GCA_034689365.1 Liebstadia similis | reverse complement strand
CGGTAAAAATTAGGCCAATTTAGACCAATATAGGCCAAATTTTGGCTAAATTAAGGCTAAATTAAGCTTAAATTTAGCTTAAATCACGTCTAAAACCAGTTCCCGACGGGTTAATTGCAGCCGGCGCTCCGCACCGGCCACAAAAAGTAAAAAAAATGGCGGCCGGCACTTCACGCTGGCCAAGGGGGGGGGGGAGCCTCTCGCGATCCTCTCCCAGGGTGGATGTCGACAAATTTTCGGCTTCAGGAGGGATCTTAGGATCCCCCCTATTCGCCATCCCTGATCAGAACCGATTCCTGAGAATCAGTAAACATATAATAAATATTGTTTAAGAGTCGACCACTTATTCGGTTCCCATCGATGTGTTTGCACTGTATTTGCAATTTTGATCCGAACCGTCAATATTTGATTTATTACCCGAAAGGGACGGCCGTTTGACGAGAGAGTCGATGCTATTTATGAGAAGAAACTAAATTACAAAATAACTAAATAACTAAATAAAATTCAATTATGAGTTGAAAAAAGAGCCGACGTTTTGATTCATTTTTGTATTTCAATTGAATTCTTAGTCAAAAAATAATGAAAAAGAGAATCGATTTTATTGTTAATAAGTTTTGTTGAGGAAAAGGTGAAAAAAATTCTCACAATTAGACTCAAAAATAATTGTCATCAGAAGAAAGCGATTGTTTGTTCAATCTTTGATCGGTTTCAGAGACATAAAAGTGTTGATAAATATTTATTGATTACAAATATTATTAATAATAGTAAGTGAAGTGAAGCGGAATTCACTAAAGAAGTGGATCCGAGAAGAGTGTGACTGAAACGGTGGGGCGAAGAGAGTGTCAGCTATTTATTCCATCGGATCCTCTAATACAGAACTCGACCTCTTTTCGTGTCAGCGGGTCAGCCATCGCACACCACAACAGGACTGCCTCTTCGGCAAAGCCTCTCATCCCATGTTATGCAATCCCATTGTTATGATGTGCTCTTCTTAGAGAAGCCAAACACCAAACCTCCCGTTCCAGTACTCACTTAACAAAACTGACAGCTCTTCTCATATATAAGGCTTTTGAAACTAATTTTCTCATTCATTCTCAAAATCTATTATACATTGAATCAACTTTTGATTTGATATTTTGCTTCTAAACTAATGACACACTCTTAGAGTTGTCTTAAAGTGGTCGCAGATAAACAACTATTCACTCGACTGTGTCTTATGGTTAGACTCCCGAAGACTTTCAACACTTTCCGACTGATTGATTGAATGCGTTCTCAAAGTGTGCGAAAAAGTTTTGCATAAATTGTGTTCAAAATGTTTGGACTAAAAGTCGACGAAAAGCTTTTGGTTTTATTAAACCTTTGCTTATATTTTAGTCTCAATTCCTGTAATTCTGTGCAAAACAATACTTCATTTTCTGCACCGCAGCTGAGGTCTGGCGGTTGGACACCGATTCCGACCTCTAATAAGAACTTCAAGCAAAGTGTCGAAAAAAGGGAAACTCAAGTGCCGTCCAAACAACAAAATGTTGAGCAGAAGAAAGCACAGGACTCGGAGATGTTGCCCATCCCAGTGATCAAACCTCACAGACACGGGGCAACCCTGGGCTTCGATCTGCCCGAACAGGGTCTCACACTATACCTGGACATCAACGAATTGGCCACAAAACCATTGGCGCAGAACATCGGTCTGAAAGTGGTATCTCATGAACCACAACAGGCACAGAGTCAGACCCAAGTCCTCAATCATATCAAACCCACACCTAATCAACAGAACCGTCAAAATAACGGTAGTCCTCTAAATAATAACAAGGTTTACAACAGCGATGTATCGCCACTCCAACAGTTTGTTAGCAAAATGCAAGCCATAAACAACAATAACACTCCGAAGTCACCGATAACTGTGGCCAAGATTCAGAAGAGAGTGAAATCGGGTCGCAATATCGGTTCCTATGAGGGCAACGCACCCGCGCCGGCCATCAATAGTGGTGGACCCGCAACGGCTCTAAACCCATCGCAAACAAAGCCAGTGAACAAATACCACGTCGGGTACGTTCGGCCGCACGACCTCCAGAAAGCTTTGAAACACGTGGGTCTGAATCACGCCAATGAGGGTCAGACCCTTAATAGTAATCTAAATAATATCAATTTCAATCCAAATCAACTCCAAAATCCTCGAACTGTTGTCATAAATACTCATTCTTTAAGTAATAATAATCTCAATTATCAGAAACTATTTAATTCTCAGCCAAACGAACAGAAAAAGGAGTCACCGCTCGAGACCTTTGGACAAAATTCTGACAAACGGTTCCCGAAACCGATATCACAGGTCAGTCACGATGTGCTCCAAACCAATACCGTCCGACCCGTTCACAACTCAGCCCCTCAGCCCTCGTCCTTCCAGTATTCGACTCTCCAAATGCCGATCAGACCGAGCGTTCAATACCCGGTTCAAGAGAAGGAAAGACCAGAAGTGCAGAGACCTATCGACCATCCGGTCCAACAAACAACTCAAGAAGAAGAACAAGATTTTGAGAATGAAGTGGTGAGGAAAACCACGACAACACCATTACCAGACCTTCCGCCCCAACAAGAAGATGAACAACAAAAGGGTTTCGATGATGATATCGAACAAACCACTCAATCAAATGGCAATCGATTTGAAGAACCGCAGCGACAGGTAATGAATGGTGACTTCATTGATGAACAGCAAGACATCGGTAGATTCAAGAGTACGACCGCATCGTTACCAATGCCTTCCACGGCCTCTCAATTAGCCCCTCCTAGAGATGAAGCCATTATAAAAGCCTTTCCGGGCGAAGAATCGCCACTGAGAACACCATCTCAAGACTTGGGTGATATCTCACTTCAATCGTGTCCATCGGTTCCACAAACTTGTCAACAGATATGCGACGCAAAGACTGATAATCTGATTACCGACGCCTCTAATATAAGAGAAATAATACATAAACTAAACGCCGATTCTTTGATAACAACTTTCCCGTCACTCGAACAGGATCTCCAGAATATGATAGACTTCGCGTCGAGCGATGGCTATACTATGATATTGCCGTCAAATGAAGCGATCGCTCGATTGCCACCAAATTTATTCGAATTCTGGAAGAAGAACGTCAACTCTTTGAGTCCACTTCTGGACAGTCATGTGATAGATAGCGCACAATCTCTGGAAGACATGCGGATATCGGAGATAATTCAGCCGAGAAGTGGTTCTAAAGTACGCGTCCGAAGAGCTCACAATGACTCGTATACTATAAACGGGGAACGGGTTATGATTGCCAATCAAGTCGGGCCTAACGGTGGTATGATTCACATCATCGATGGTATTCTGTATCCCAATTCAGACAAAGATATTTTGGAAACACTGAAGACATGCAATCGTTTGGACGGTTTTGTGACTCTGGCCGAGGGAACGGGTTTTGCGGAAACTCTCAAAGAGAGTAAGTCTTAGCTCTTCGTACAAAATAATTCTCAAATTATATCGTAATTAAGTCTTTTTATAAATATATATCTAAAGCAAAACAGTTTTGTTTTGATTACTACCGGTTTAGCTCTCAATGTGTATCACATTTAAGATGCGATATAATTGTGGTTCCGTTCCCTCTCTTCCCTGTCCTCACTCCCTCTCCTCTCAACAATTAGCGATTAATTAACTGATCCATGTCTTAGGCGGACCCTTCACAGTGTTTGTGCCGAGCAATGAGGCCCTCCAGAAGGTTCCCGATAACGATCTCGACATAATCAGGAATAATATGACTGCACTCAGAGGTAAGTGAACTCCAAATTCGATACAATTATAGCAAAACTTTTCAATTCATCTGACGTTAAATGTATTAATCTTCAGATCAAATCTTTGGAAAGTCATTAAAAGCTTATTATTTAACTGTTGTTTAAGTATTTGACGAACAATGAGTGAAAAGCTGTTCATTTGGTCAGCAATTCTTGATTTCGTGTTATTTTTCTCGCATTCTCTTTATTATGGCTTAAATAGCATTTAGTCTTAGTTCACGACTATTATTATATTTCGTCAAATTATTATTATTTACTTTGTGTTCACTAAAAAGAAGTTTTACCGAAATCATTGGCACTGAATGTTAGCACAAAATAGTGAGAAGTTTTTGAAATTTTGCTTTTGTGGCCTAATTCGCCAAAAAATATTTCCATTGTTCACAGAGTGAGACCTTCTGTGAGACCCTCTGTGAGACCCGTCCGGCGAGAAGTCCTCTGAAAGTGTCATAACTCAGAGTAAATTATAGTTTAAGGTTACGAATGAATGTGCCGTTCATTCGCTAATACTATTGTGTTTGCATTCAATCACTATATTTATAACTTAATCTTAAAATATTTATTTTAAGTAAATTTTAAACTTTTGTTTTTCAACTCTAATGCAAATCAAGAATTTATTATTTACTTCCCAAACGATTGAATCATATTTCACAAAATGACTTAAAATGGCTTAAACTCTAAAATATTTGAACAGAAGTCAAACAAAAGACAATAATTAGTTATATTTACTTAGAAAGAGAGTCAATAGCTTTTGGAATATCTCGACAGTAGTTGAGAACCCACTGAAAGGCACAGAATCGCTATCTATGTCTACCGAGTTGTGAGTCGAATATCGATTCGTAAACTTATTTATAGCGTTCGTCAGAAATAGTGTTTCGAGTGTTTATTATTGACCGAAAACTTGTTTTCAATGAGAATCTACTTATGATTTAATGAATTGAATGTTCTTCGAAACAGAATTTCTTCGATATCATGTGGCAATCGGTTCCCATTACAGCAACGATCTAAAAGATGGTCAGTTCTTACCTTCGATGATAGACGGCCAGTACATTCAGGTCGGAGTACGAGTCGACGGCTGCAGAAGTGAGTGGACACCACTCTTATGATTGTATTGATGGTTAACTATTTGATTGTCTGTCAGGACGTCTGGTCGAAGCCAATGTGTCTCCGCTATATCGGGCAGACATCCCGGCCTCTAATGGTGTGATTCATGTCGTCGATTGGATTCTTAAGCCGACAGATAGAGACTGGTGTGAGAACGTAATACTTCCGCGTTAGCCAAAGCCATATCTGTTGGAGAAGATTATCGATCGCTTGGTTGCAGAATATTAGCGCCAGAATTGCAGTCAAATTTGTGTTTCGTTTTGTTTGATATTAATTTTGCCAATTGTTTCACCACTTCATCACTTCATTAACCCATTTGCACATCAAATCAAATCCTCTCTTCGTTTTTGACCGATATTTTTGTATAATTTATATTATTTTTGTCTAACGATTGCTTTATTTGATTGAAAATTATATACAAATAAATGTTTTATTTGAAGATTACATTTGAGGACTAAATGTCGGCTCAGATTTGAATCAAAGCCAAAAACATAAATAGATTGTCAAGAATTTCAACCGAAATTTGTTTTCAAATAACCGGTGCTCTGATTAACCGCGATTATAAAAATATATTAAGAGATTAAATCAAATTAAGTTGATTGAGTCAATTGATCATTACTATGACCATTACTATGACCATTACTATGACCATGCTACTTTCTGGTACTTTAGTTTTCATATATCAGTCCATAAAAGTTAACAAAAACTGGTCAACAATTAATTAGAAGTGAAGTTTCCGCTCGAATCAGCCGATAATTGATGGTAAGTCGAGACAGAGGCCGGTCTAAGGCCTGGCGAGGGAACAGTTGGAGACCCGTCCCATATAGGAGTAGTAATGGAAGTCACAGATCGCGGCGTTATTGTCGAAACTGAGTTCAGATACTTTAAACTCTGGATTTATCGATACCTGAAATGCAATGGTTTTACTCATTCGTATTCGTCGATCGCAATAAATCACTGTCCGGTCAGACAACGTCTTAATTCATACCTTCAACTGATAAACACCGGGGGATATGTCGGTGATGTCTATCCACTGACAGTCGACGCTATATAAATAGGTATCGACTGTCGGTTCCGTTTAATAAATTGCAAATCAAAATAAAAATAAAATTCAAACCAAATCAATGGAAGACTCACCGCAACCAACACTTATTCCCTGATCACCAAAGTTAGCGCAAACATACTTCGCGGTAGAATTGTCTTTGCAGTTATTGTCCTCCAGACAGAAGCTGGCCTTATGACCCTCGGCCACTCTCCTGCCCTCACTGTTGATGATGTCAAAGTGGGCAAACACTTCCATACTGTGATAATGGCGATGACACGCGTGCCAGTCCCAGATATGCTTCGGTAGAAATGGCCGGAAATCAGCGGTTCCTATGTTAGCGATCCGAGCGGTGAATCTCAAGAGTCTTCTGGTCTCGAATTGCCAGCCTTTCAGTTAAAACAATATTTGAGACAGAGTTTAATGACTGATCGGATCCATACCAAAGTGGTTCCGATCGATAGTATACGCAGAACTGGAGAGACAGTTCTCTTCGAGGGCGCACTGCAATAGCATAAGCATCCGGTCCTCCAAATAAGCGGACGCTTCGATCTCTCGTTCGTCGGGAACCAAATCCGGAAGGTCTGAGTCATAAGAAATAAATCAGAGATACTTTGCATTTATGATTAACTGACCGGAAGTACAGATCACTCCCGCGATGTCGTGAAGAGAAGGACACTTATGAGCGGTTCCCAACCCATTCATCACACAATCGGCTAAATTTGATTCATAACCCTTACAGTGAACTCCACTCAACACAAGGGATGTGTTGTTCCCCCCGAAGACATTGGTCTGCACAGCATGAGAGGCATAGCCCAGACCTAATTGCCTGCAGACAACCATTGCCTCCAATAGACCCCATCCATCGCCACAAACGAGTTGCCACTGATCTGAAACTTTCACTTCAACCCTACCCTCGAATTGATTGCGTCCACCACTCACTCGGATATTAATGTCTTTTTTGGAAAATATCTATGAATTTAGAAAAGTTTTGATGAGTTTTCAAAACTGGATTTGAAATAAATAAATTGGAAAATAATGCGAAACAAGAATTCGTAAATAAGTTTATCCAAAATATGTGAATTCAAATGATTCCTAAGTCAGCATTTGGTGAGACTTTGCTTTACTTACCTTTATTAACCTTACAATTGTCTTATTTAGCAGTTTCTCTATCTTTCTCGGGTTAGAGAATGCCTTTTATTAACGGCTATATATCAGAAGAGATTCCAAGAAAGAGTTAACTCCTTTAACCAAATTATATATTGTTTTGCATAATAAATAAAAGCTTTAACTCCTTGTTATGGATATAATCCTCTCTTCACTGAAGTCTGATTCATATATATTTGAGTTAATCATAATTTGAATAATTTATTCTTCAATTACTCGAATTTTGGCGTTGGATGTGATGGCAGAAGCTGTCAGTCGAGACTCATCATTGGTGAGGATTAGGGTCTGAGTGGCAGAGCTTTGATTGCCTCCAATGGTTCCAAACTCGACACTATTTAGGACCGAATTAGCGATCGTTTGATTAGATTTAGTTTTGCAGACGACTCCGGCGGCTTCGGAGGTCGTGCAGTCGTGAGTCTTCCATCCATCGAACTGGCAGTCGGCCAACGCCTGTTCCCGTCCATCGCAGTACACGTTATCCATCCAAATGAGCTCTGCATCGGTCCATCAGTCAGTCCCGAGCGGACCACAGAAACAAAAATACATTTAATTAAGTTTATGAGACATTCGTTACAAATTTGAGCCAAAATTTCCAATTCTAATCAAAAACGATGAATAACTGGATGAAAGACTTCATGAGAGAAGCCATAAATCGCTTTTTGGTTAAGCGATTAAATCATTTCGTTTTCACAAATTTCTAATTTGTTTGTCTCTGAATAATAAATAGGATTTAATTCGAATGCAAATGAAATCAGTTCTCGGTTTGCAATAACTTAGTCTCAAACAGTGATGGACTCACTTCTGGAGCGTCCGAACTGAGCGTTGTTTGTGGCCATCAGAGCGCCCGAAGGAAAGCCCAGGGCTTTGCATACGACGTGTGCGTCCACTAAATCCCATTCGTCGTCACAGACCGACCCCCACCGCCCCATGTGGTAGATCTCGACATTGCCCTCGAAGTGGGTCTCACCGCCCACTAGTTTCACAGTTCCCTCAGGTATTCTGTGCGGGACTCTCCGAACTCTGACCGCCGGTTGTCTTCTCTGGACTCTTCGTCTTCGGACGGCCACGAGAGTGGTCTCACATAAGAGAAACACCAGAATCACAAAAACATATAAGACTTTTCGATGTGAATACATATCGATTGCAATCAGTTATTAATATTTTGCAATTTATGGATAACTAATGCTATTCTGACAGTAATTCTCTAATAAAATAATTCTCTTATAGGAAACAAATGTAAGTCATTTGAGAGAATCAGTCGAAACAGAGAATGAATTTGAACTAAAAACCCAAAAATGAATTCTGTTTTTGATGAGCTTTTAGTAAACGTGAGGAACAGTGGGATTACATAAGTGTCACACATTTGCGGTAATCATCACTCAATGTCTTTAAAGTAGTGATAATACTGTCGGCAATTCGAGCTCAAGAACACACATAAGTGTCTCAAATGTGAACACAAGGTCTTGAGCGCCGAAATGTCAGCCAATTGTCATCGAGAGAGACAACACTCGACACAACACTTCCTCTACTTTATTGATAAAACTCACAAAAACTACAGAATTTCTACTTTTTTAGTCGAAAATATGGATTTGAATTCGAGTAAAAATAATTTTGTTTATTAGTCATGTTATGAATTAGAGCTCGTCTTTTGAGACCAACTCGCTATTAATCATATGTTGTGAAAGAAGAGTGATATTTATGTGGAAAACACAGAGTTATATAAGTTATAAAAATATGACATATTATGAACTGAAGAACACGAATATGAAGAGAGAACAGACGTTTGCGGAACCGATTCCAGACTAAGATTGTTTGAAGAGTAGCCATAATAACGCTTCTCATGAGTTCTCTGGTGTTTCTTCAGATGATCTTTTCGGCCAAACCTCTTCGAACAGACATTGCAAGAAAAAGGACGAATCCCGGTGTGAATTCTTCGGTGTCGAGTGAGCTCTTCGTTTCTTGTAAACGATTTGCCACAATTGGAATGATCGCAAACAAACGGACGCTCGCCTTATGATTAAGGAATCGAAAATTCAATAAATGGAAAGTTTTTTGACGAAAAAGTGTGGGCAAAGAGTATTACATGTGATCTAAATCTTTGTCAATCGACATGACATTCAAAAAGTGATTCATTCGTGAAAATGAAAACTAAGAGAATATATTCAAAAAGAAAAGTGTCTGAAGAAAAGGAAATACAAGTTTGACAGAAATGAGTTGTAATAGAAGTGATGTCAGACCGGTATGTGTTCTGATGTGTCCCATGAGTTGTCCATTATTTGAGAACGCGATCTGACAGTGCGGACAATTGAATCGCTTCGGTCTCTGGCGCTTGAATTTGTTGAACCAAACCTTATTCCTGTTGTCATCGATCGGATCTGTTCTTACTTTAGGACAATCGGTTGGAAGAGCTGTCACTTGGGATTCATATTCACTGCATTGCACCGAAGCTCTTGTCTTTGATCTCATAAGAAGGTTGACTAAGTGAAAGGGATCGGTCGGAGTGTCATAAGTGGACATCTGTGGCCAGCAGTGTCTCGGCGTTAGGGCCAACCGTTCGGATGGATTGACATTTTGCTCACAATTGTAGATAACTTGAGGCAAAAAGTGTTGTCCGTTCACATCAAAAGTTTTATATAAATTCTCGATAGACATGACATTCGTCTGATCGCACGATGAAATCCACGGACGAAACAATTTGTTCAATGGTTTGAATGCCATCGCAAAAACGAGTGAATCGAAGAACTTCAGAGGGAATCAGAGCAGAAGTGTTGAGTCACTGAAGAAGAGTTGGAGAGGCGATAGTCGGGTGCGACCGAACTCTTCAGTTATTAATAGCCGAATATCTGACGGAAATGTAAAAACTCATTGAAAGCCCACAACTGATCGCAAATGGAAAGCCTATCACCGAATCGCTCGTTAGGCGAGTCCTCACAGAGTTGTGATTCTTTTGCTTCTGAAGAGCAGAAGAAGAAGAATAAGACTGAGAGGAGAAGAGAAGAGGCACTGATTCGGAATCAAATTAGTGATTGTGTTAATACACGCGTTCAGAGATTATAAATTAGTGGCGAAAATAAGTAAAAATATCGCAATAAAAATAAAATAGAGATTTAAGTGAAGTGTGTTTTGCATAACAGGAATGAACACAATATTTATTGCAAACCAAACCAAACCGTTCGGCAAAACAAGAATAAAAACAAATGAAAAATCAGACAAAAATCGCTAACAAATGATAATTCGGTTGAAAATTATTCGCATTTTTAATAAATCAGTTTATAATAAAAAATATTCTGAAAACTCATTACACAAAAGACACGAAACATAGAAAAGTCTTAAGGATTTGTTGCGAATAAACCATAAGAATATAAAATCTAAATTCAAGAACTCATAAGACTTCTAATGAAAACACATTATATCGAGGCTTATATCGGAGGCACACGTACTCCGACTCCTCTGCCTCTCCTGTGCTCTCCTCTGCCTCTCCTGTGCTCTCCTCTGCCTCTCCTGTGCTCTCCTCTCCTCTGCCTCTCCTCATCGCCTATGCATTAGATTCAGCAATACTTTGTTTGACTGCCAGAGAGCACAGGTATCCAACCGAGCACTGCATAAATGAATTATAGTCTCGCGCTTAAAGTGACATAACTTTTTGGGTGTATCATCACATTTGTGGATAAGATCTCTGAAAAAGGAGAATAAGTCTTTCAGAAAGAATAGACTCACAAATGACCACAACATTCATGAAATAACTGAATTCTTGTGTCTATTCGAATAAATTGACCTAACATTGAACTAAATCTTGTGTTCGATTTGATGATTGAGATTGTGATCATTTCAAAATAGAGTTATCGAAGAAGACTTATCCACCAAATATTCAAATACTCTGATTCTTTTATTTTTGTGAATTCCTGTGTTAAATTTGCATTAATTCTGTTGATCAGAAGACCAGACCCTAACCAGTGAGGGGCCGGTAGTCCACGTGTCGGTCGACCACAGCTTTCACTTTAAATAAATGGTTTGACTATTACTTGAATTTCTTTGAGTTTTAGCGCAAATGTAATGCAATTCAAAGTTCTCTTTAAAGTCAGTCAGAGATGTATTTTATTAATCGTATCGTAATATTTAAAAAATAGTTTTACGAATGAGTCTCAAAGACTACGAACCGAAGATAAACGGCTATCAGTCGGGAGTTTGAGTGTCACTAAAAAATTTCTCTTTTTTGTTGATCGGAAACGTTGGCGAACACTATTACCGAGGAGTGGGTGGTCTCTCCTCTCGGGTGCCGCTTCTCTATGCGGCCCAACATTACTATTCAAAGTTGTTTTTTGTATTTTTTATTTATCGCAATATTTATGGCATTCCTTATAGTATTTTTTGGTGAATCGCTCGGTGAGGGACAGACGTGAGGCCAACGATGAACGCCTCACAAGTGAACCAAACATTAATCAGTTGTCGAAACGAGTGTAGAGAAGGCGTGAAATGATTAGCGAAACATACAATTCATTAATAGATAGCAAAAGATTTTGATCACTGCCTCCCAAAACCTGTGCCCAAGGGCTCAGACATCGATTCACCACTCGTTCCGAGCACTGGATCTCCCGCTTTGACTTCTGGCGGCTTTGACTGCCATTGAAGGCCAAAAACGGTTGACTCGAAAACAGAAAACCATTTCAATCCAATTAATTCAAACATTTTGGATAAATTTGAATCCGTGTTAACCCATATCTGGACAACAGTGTAATCGCGGATCGCATCCAAAGGTATTAAAAATTGATTCTAACTTTTATTTAGTTATAAAATAAATTACAATCATTTTTGACTACAATATAACTAAAGTACATAATAATAGTTACGAACACTAAATAAAAAACATTTCAATAGAGTCTTCAAATAATTGTTATATAAGTCGGAAAACATTCGACAAAAACACTAATGATTTATGAATTATTGTATTTTCCGATAAAATGTTTTTAGACCGAAATCAGTATCCAATGAAATGCAATGAAAATAACTTGAATATCAAATTAATTTTTGTCTTCCTTTTCCTTTTTCTCGTCCTGATTGATGGTCTCATCTTTCGAAGAGGAAGAGGATGACGAAGAAGAAGAGCTTTGCTCTCTTTCAGCGGCCATCTATAGAAAGAAGAGAACATTTATGTGACTTAAGCAACGATTGAGAGCCGAATGTGAATTACCTTTTTGTAGGCCATTTCGAAGAGTTTAAGAGACGATTGTTGCAAATCATTCGTCACTTCTTTGATCTTTTCTGGCGATTCATTGTCCTTATTCTGAAGCACTTCCCGAGTCTTAGAGATCTTTTCTTTTAGTTTCTGACATTCATCTGCTGGCAACTGATCCTTAAACTCTTCCATTTTTGCTTCGGTGTCGTGAATAATACTCTCGGCCATATTGACGGCTTCGATACTCTCCTTCTTCTTCTTGTCCTCTTCAGCGAACTTCTCAGCATTTCTGATCATATTCTCGATGTCGTCCTTAGAGAGACCTCCCGAAGATTGGATGACAATCTGTTGCTCTTTACCGGTTCCCTTATCGCGAGCCGACACATGAACAATGCCATTGGCGTCGATATCGAAAGTCACTTCAATTTGTGGAATACCTCGAGGAGCGGGAGGAATGCCGATCAAAGAGAACTGTCCTAAGAGTTTGTTGTCTAATGCCATTTCTCTCTCGCCCTGACATACTTTGATCTCGACCTGAGTCTGTCCATCAGCAGCGGTAGAGAAGACTTGACTCTTCTTCGTTGGAATCGTTGTATTTCTGTTTATCAATTTCGTGAAAACTCCGCCCAAAGTTTCGATTCCGAGAGAAAGAGGCGTTACGTCGAGTAATAAGATTTCGGTTACATTTCCAGACAGAACTCCGCCCTGAACTGCAGCGCCAACGGCAACGGCTTCGTCCGGATTCACGGCCTTAGAGGGCGCGCGACCGAAGATCTCCTGAACTGTTTCCTGGACTTTAGGCATTCGAGTCATACCTCCGACTAAAAGAACTTCTTGGATCTCAGACTGTGGAACCTCAGCGTCTTTAATGGCTTTACGGCAGGGATCGATTGTTCTCTTGATCAGATCGGCCACAAGAGATTCGAATTTAGAACGGCTTAACTTAAGATTCATATGTTTGGGTCCGCCCGCGTCCATTGTAAGGTACGGTAGGTTAATGTCAGTTTGAACCGAAGACGATAACTCGATCTTTGCCTTCTCTGCCGCTTCTTTTAGTCTTTGCATAGCCATTATATCCTTAGTCACATCCACGCCCTGATCTCGTTTGAACTCTTTAGCCAAATAGTTAACCAAAGCATTGTCGAAGTCTTCGCCTCCCAAAAAGGTGTCGCCATTAGTCGATTTCACTTCGAAAACACCTTTTTGTATCTCAAGGATAGATATATCGAAAGTACCGCCGCCTAAGTCATAGACAGCAATAACTCGATCGTCGTTTTTGTCCATTCCGTAGGCGATAGCGGCAGCGGTCGGCTCATTGATGACCCGAAGGACATTGAGACCTGATATCTGACCGGCATCTTTGGTCGCCTGTCTTTGACTGTCATTGAAATATGCTGGAACTGTAATCACGGCATTCTTGACGGGTGTGTTGAGATACGCTTCGGCTGTTTCTTTCATTTTGGTCAGAATGAAAGCCCCGACCTGTGAAGGACTGTAGAGCTTTCCGTGCGCTTCGACCCACGCGTCACCATTTGATGCCTTAACGATCTTATAGGAAACCATTTTCATGTCTTTTTGTGTCTCCGCGTCATCGAATCGACGGCCAATCAATCGTTTGGTCGCATAGAAAGTGTTGGCCGCGTTGGTCACGGCTTGTCGTTTGGCTGGCATTCCGACCAATCTCTCGCCATCGGCAGTGAAGGCCACCACCGATGGTGTGGTTCGCGATCCCTCCGCGTTCTCAATCACTTTCGGCGTCTTTCCTTCCATTACGGCAACACAAGAGTTGGTCGTTCCCAAGTCGATACCGATTACCACTCCTTGAACTTTATCGGTCTTATGCCGACGGGACAGGTATTCGGCGCGAGTTGTGTCTAATAATACATTCTATTCAAAGGAAAACAAGTCATTAGTTTTGGACAGAATTGAAATCCAATTAAATTGTGATTACATTTTGGGAGCAAAGCCTCAAATGACTGAACCGACGGATTGACGACAATTTGCTTATGGTTTGGCTGTTTGTCAGCCGAAGACACGAATTGCTGATTATATTTAACATAATTTCATTTAATTTTATTATTAATTCACAACAAAAAAGGATCTTTTATTTGATTATAATTACAATTGAATCAGAAATGATTTAAAACATATATTAAGCGATACTTTGAACGCAAAATCTGATGCAATGAAGACATTGAAAGCCATTCCCATTGAAAGACATGTGCTCTCAGTTATAGAGACATGAAATCGGAAATAAGTTTCGCTCGGATTGAGAAAAATGTAATCAATTGTTTTGAGTTTAACGCTGACGAACAAAATTGAAACTACGAGTCAATTATATTAGTTTTACTGTAAATCTTTATATTTTGTTTAATTAAATTCAA
>JAQGAJ010000510.1:0-14680 GCA_034689365.1 Liebstadia similis | reverse complement strand
GTATTGGTCTATAGTTTTGTGTCGATTGAGACCGACTTTAATGTAAATTTTGGTCGACTCTAAGCAAAGCCTTACAATTATTTCAATCCAAGACTCGAACCGATTGTGTATTTCGTAATTATTCTGTTTTTAATTAATTTAAATCCCATTTTATGCTTATGTAAACAAAATTTTCTGTTGTGAACTGTTTTGCGCGTCATTTGTCTTCATTATAAGTCACACAACATATGTATAGCGCTTTGAAACCCAAAATTACAACAAAACTATTTTAAAGTTAATTTCGAGACTAAAAAATAAATCACTCGAAGACTAATCAACTGAAGTAATGGTCGGACGCAAAGAATGGGATCTGAACTCAGAGAAACTGATACAAAACGAATGTTCGCTTATATTTTTGCATCAATTCTTTTACTCTCTGTCAGTCCTCTATTAGAGCCCACACTCATTGAAAACGTGTTTAGTTTTGATCTTTTCGTTTGTCTGTTCGTCTTCTCGAAGATATTCTTCAGAATAGACTACATTGTGAGCGCTCTTCACTCTATTGTTAGACCTCTTTATTCTCGATATTCAGTAATATTCTGTAGAATTCTGTGTCTATTCTATCGTCGGATCGGTTCATATCGACACAACTCTATTCCCTTTATTACCTTCATTGAAGAGAAATGAGAACCAAATAAAGAATATCATTTGAATATTGGAACGCCTTATGCCTGAGATGTGCTGAGCGGTGATCCACTTCCACAATGGGAACGCTATTATTCATGACCATTGAGTCACACAAAGCCAGTCTCTAATCAATTTGAAACGAGAGAATAACACAAGAATAACAACATCTCTGTCTATATGTCGACTCATATCTGTTCAATAGTGAGCACAACTCGATCTTCACTGGTATTCCAATTCAATTGAATCCATGGTCTCATCGTTTCTCGTATTACTCGTTATTCTCTTCAATACTCAATGTATTCACTAATACCATGTCTGCTCTGAATAGTACACAAAAGACTCGCCCAATGCTCTCTCCTGTGCTCTAATATTTGAATCAAAAAATTCTATATTATGTCAATTGAATAGCGAGAGGATAGAAAAGGAGCCGAAGTATGGTTCGGATCGAAAGGATGGCAATGAAGAGCAATGGATGCCAATGGAAGGCAATGGAAAGCTATGGAAAGCTATGGCTTCTGTATTAGAGTCGATAAAATCGTTGAATCGTGAACTCCTTATAAGAGCCACATATTTGCCTCTTCTCTGCTCTCACACCAAATCCATTGCGATCTCTACTAAAAGAAAAATTTCTTTAAGCAGAAGATCCGATGCGATGCACACCAGAAAGGACTCGAAAAAATCATAATATAATGTAAACCGACTCTCAATGTCAGTCCAATCAATATAAACGTTGACGAACTCCAGACTCTGATCAAAGTGAGTATCGGCACAAAAACTATGACTTTTGAAGCAAAAAATAATTTTTAGTTAACTTTCTTAACGCTTGCTTTCTCTCAAGTCTTTGTTTTTCTTATTAAATATTAAAATTGTCTCAAAAGATATTTTTTCCACTTTTCTTCGCAAAGAAATGATTTTGTTTTTAATTCAGAACTCGTTTTGGAGTAAAATGAAAATAGGATTAGAGTTATAGTGAGTTATAGTAATATAGAATTTGCATATTCTATGCGTTCAAACAATTTCTGTCTTATCTCTGATTGTTTGTACAAAATGTCAGAATCTTTTTCGCTTTAACTCATATTTACTCAGAAGTGATGTAAATTCGATTTGAAATATCTCTTCAGAAGATCACAACCGAAGAGAACTAAATGTAATTTTGTTCACTAAAAATAAATTTTGTCAAATGATTCTCGTTTTTGGAGACTAAAGACAGAAAAAGTATATAATTTGTGAAACTTGTGCTCAAAACCGATCGAAAAATAATTTGAACGAATGGCCGATCATTTTTCTTCTGACAATAATCCTCTTTTCGGGTAATCCTTTAATGAATTATGACTAGAAATTTGAGAAACCAGTGCTCAGACTGTGCTTAGTCTGTGCTCTTCTGTCAATTGCAAGAATATATTTACTCATTGGCTTCTATTTTGCAACTAATGTTCATTTGGACGTAAGATCTGCTAAACTGCTGGTAATGGCAATCATAAAATCGTTGATTTCAAACGTCTCTAACATTGGGGTCACATAAAGGCGGCCAAAGGATTAGCCCGAGAGCTAAAGGAGAGCTGAAGGAGAGCTAAAGGAGAGCTGTGGCCATGTTTATCAACAAATGTTGGCGGAAGTCAAAGGGCTTATCATTGTTATCATACCTTCAGACAAACGCTGACAACAAAAAAGCCGATGTATTCCCTGTATTCCAGATTTGCCTCTTCTCTGATCACTATTTGTAGTGTTTTTGCCAAACAAAGGCTTAGATTCAATACAAAGGCTTTTCTCTCAATTAGTCGACAATTCAGACGATTTGTGGCACAAAATATATTTTAATAAACTATACCAAAGAAAAGCATTAATAGCAGTAAATAATTGAAAAGTAGTCGTAATAACTATAATATAGAGAGAACTGAATAATTAATTTCACATTTTGTTTGTTTTCAATGGACTCGAAGTCAAAAATTTAATGATTAAACATATCTGTTGTTCAGTACTGACAAAAGCAAACTTTCAGACAAATAAACTTTAAATGAATAAACACTACAATAGTCTCGATGTCAACGAAGATCATTCACAGAATTATGCACTCAATGAACACATTGTGAGCACAGAATCGAGTTTCACAACAGTTTCGACAAATAGTCGGCGATAGATATCAATGAGTTATAAAGGTTTTGATCGAAATTCTCTGACATTTCAATGAATGACTGCAAATATATTGCATTTGTTGTGATATTAGCCAAACATTTATATAAATATAACGTAAATATGATTCGGGTTTTGGTTTCGGCCAAACGAGTGCCAGCGCTCCGACTGGGCTCGCATTCTGTGCCGCTATTCCGAGTGTATTATTCTGTGTGCGAACGGGTCTGATGTGAGTCTGACTACGGCTGTGCACAGAATCAAACTATTGATCGGGACTTCAAATGGCAATGCATTAGAGTTTGGCTCAAAGTATGGCTCAATGTATGGCTCAGAGTATGGTTGAGACAAATGTATGAAAAACTAGACTCAGTTGAGAGAAAGAGTGCATCGAATCTATGATCGCAGTGAGCGATAATGAATGCCAGACCCACGTGAAGACCGACGCGAAGACCCAGTTCTCCAATATATGACACAATCGTATTATACGTATATCTATATGTATAGCCGTATAATAACCCAATATTTTATACATTCAGTGGGTCTGAACATAGCGTTCAAACCTTTTAGATGTCAAATCCAAAAGATAATCGCATTCCTGGCCCAGAGCTAAAGGTTGTTACACTTCTCCTATCAATGGCTAACATCTAGTCTACGATCGTTTGCTTTTGTCCTCATTTCCAAAATTGTGTTCATTTATTGATCCCTATTGTCAGAGATCTCCTTCGCCCGCATTTAAGCCATTGATCTGATGACCTGTTGATGTCTATCAATATTGAATTGTCAATCAAAACATTAATCTCGAATAAAATCATTTCTCATATGGAAAGCAATTCTTCTCCAGATTAGAGTCCATTTCTCCCCTAAAGTAATGCAATTCAAGTGAAATACAAATACAGAGACGAATACGAGCTTTGAATGAATAAAAAATGAGAATAAATGTAATGACGAGTATTAGCCGAATGGCAACCAATCAAACGGTAAATGATATCCATTTTTAATGATCTAACTCTCAGACACGGCTTGTAATACACTTTCACAACAGTCCAAACATTTTTTCGATTTCAATCTTCTGAGCCGTTGTTAAGGTTAGAAATATTGTGTTTTCGTCGACGACTCTGTCATAAAATCGTAATCGAATAAAGACTGCGATAACACCGACCGTTCACTGACCAGGATTTAAACCGAAAGGATCTAAACCTCTAGACTCAGACTCAGAGCTCAAATTTAATTATATATGGAATTGAAATATTTCAGAACTATCTCATCATTGAAACCAAATGCATAAGAGATCACAAAAGACTCGATAGATTTGACCCGAGTTTTGAAATCTTAACGGAATCGTCGGTAACGTTAAATGATATTTCTTTTGGCTCTTCTCTCGAAAGCTTTTGTGTATTTGTCTGAAAAGTATCTGATATTCTGTTTACAAAAAGCACATGTGCTTTGAGTGAATGGACCGGCGATGCGATGGCTGTGCGGATGGCTCTGTCGTAGGAAAGCCAGTGCTCGAGTGAAAGCAAACTATACTTAGCTTAATATATGACATATAAATGATGCAAATGTACGGCGAGTGCCAGAAATGCATTTCACAAAAGACTGATTCCATCTAAAAGGGGCTCAATTTCTCGCTCAACAGGGGGTATGAAGTGCTCGAGTGATAGACAACTCGTGAAACGCAATACATTCCTAATTACCGAAGTTTTCTTATCACATGTCCTACTCTTCTCTCATATTCAGTGGATTATCGGATATGACATTAAATATACTTCAGTTATACTTGAGTTGAGCTAATGTTCATTAGAAGGAATCGACGGAATCGCTACTAATTTAATGACATTTTCTTCTGTTGAATATATAATTATGTGTCACCACTCCATACATACAAAACAGCTTTTTCAGCCCGTCCTCAGTCAGACCCACTCCGAGAATCGGTTTGAGAAATGATAAGAATTCGTGCTCTAAATGAAAATCTAATGATTTTGAATTCTAGTCTAATGAGCGAATGTGGGAACCACTACACCATCACATCATTACCGAAGATCATGGCTTCGCAAACAACACTAAATTAAATTCAATTCAATCTCTTTATCGCAAAATATCCCAACAAATATGCAAATTAATAATCCGACAGAATTTGCTTCGAATTGGCGTTGAAAGAGACGACGAAATCGATTTTGTCATCAAATGATTAGAAAATAGTGTGAAATATTGTCGACAACAAGAAAGTCATTATACGAGCTATCATTTGACTCTTACTAATGCCATGAAAGAGATAATAAGCTATTATTGCTGCCAATGATTGAACACAATGTTTGAAAAATTGCAAAACTCTTTCTTTAAGCCAAAGCCAATGTAAAACTCAGCGCAAAATTATTGTCGAAGTATTGTCAGAGAATTACTTCATTCGGTGACAAAACTGACTTCTGGTCTGATTAATGATCACTAATACCATTCCTGTCCTAATCGATACCGACTGTCGAATACATTAGGTCTTCGTTGAACTCAAACCAAACTATCTCTCGGCTAATAAACTATTCATAACAACAAAAATTATTTATTGAATAGAAATGAAAACTACAATCAGAAGCGAAAAATAATGATTTTTTATATATAATCAATGGAAATGTAATATTGTTTTCACTTGAAAGGGAGCGACAATCAGTCGGAACGCATCGCCGACACTAAAAGCCAGTCCTCACTCTTCAGTAAATGTTTCGCCGATTTGATTGAGAACGAGAAGGCATTAGCTTTTCTCGGCTTTCTTTGTAATATATTTTATTATCTTTATATACAGATATGATATATCTCTCTATCTCTCTATATATTGTTATCTTCATGAAAAATTCAACAATTTAGAGTGCGATGCACTCGGCATAGCTCGTCATTGCTTGGCATCGCTCGGCATCGCTCGCACTCTTCGCTCCGACACCGACAACACCGGCACTTGTGCTCAGCGCCGGACCATTAACTCCGAGTATATTACAGCTGTTTTGCCACTCAATCGCCGATTGAATTAACCGAACACTACTTTCAATGCATTTTTCTCTCGATTCAAATCTTGTTTTTATTTAGATTTAATGCAATTCTGTTATTCGAATCGATTCGTGAATTTCATGTCAGACCTAATCTCAAATGCAATGAATATTAGGTTTGAGAGCAATGTTATTAACCTATTATTAATGCAATTTTAATGACATTTTCATATAATTACCGATGAAGTCATTGAAATCGACTTAATTTCTATTCGACCTCTACTTCAGTCCACAAACTATTCCTTATCTAAACTCAATTTTTATTGTTCGCTGTTTTAAAACACATAACAATCAATATTTAATAGTCGAGTATTGAATGCAAAAATGTGCTAAACATGGAGTGAATGGTTGTTAGCATATGTGTAACGGTTGGCAATACTTTTTGCTGCCTTTCTTTGTGATAAACTATGGAATGGGTGGAGAATGACATCGGCTATAATAACGATAAATAGCAACGAATTTCAATCATTTCTACTGCTATTCGTGTTATCCTTAGAAAACACATTTTGAATGACATAAGCATTCTTACAGTCAAATGATTTTTTCACTTCAAAACTTTAACAATTATTTTATGTGGTTTTTACGGATCATTACCGCCAACGGTAACAACAAATGTTTGCCAAACAGTCAAACGCTTCGATCCGAGCAAAGAATTTCATTTCAATTCACTGAATCTCAGAATATTCTCAAACATTCGGACAAAACTTGAATTATAATAAAAGTGTTGCCAAAAGTATTGTATGATTGCATGAAAACGAGAGAATCACTCGCTTTTGAATAGTTTTGAGAATGTTTTTCGACTAAAATATTACTCACAAGTAATTAATGGCCAAAACTGGAAATAATCTAATTTTATGAATCGACATAATATATAAAAGTCATAAAATTTTGTATTTAATTAGTTGAGAATCACTTATATATTTTGTCACACTTTGCTCGACTAAACTCAAACTCAATTTCTCTTTGGCTTTAATTTCGTTTCAATTGAATGACAATACGAATGCACTGCAGGAAAGTGTCTTTAAAGGAGAAAAACCAGGTTCAAAATGGTTGGAACGGTTGGCACCACTTGTGTTCGCTCAGTTGACTCGATTCGGAACTCTGACAGACCCGGAGTCCAGTGGTTTGAACGAAATTCTCTAACTATTCGATAATAAATGCGACAAAAAGTGAGAGAAATCATAATATGTGGACAAAAACAAAACGAAAGTGAAAATTATATAATAGTGTTGTTGTGTTTGGCTTTGAGTTAATACATAGTGTTTTAGTTAATACGGACTAACATAAGGCTAATGTGCACTATATTTGCAGCCAATGTCTTATCCATTAACTAAATCTGTGGCCACTAATAATATGAAAGCACAATAATGATTGTCTACCACTGAATCACTCATATATTAATGGCCGACGAGTGACTTCGGTCGACAACCAGAGCGGACGGACGGCCGACAAAACAAAAGACAATCCTTTTGTCCCTTTTGTCTCTCATATACTCTCAAATGGCTTTCATTTATGAGCACTAATGACAAGGATTTCAGTTTTCATTTGACATTCAATGCCTTTCACTGCTCTTAATATTCAAATTCAAAGACTTTGCGATAGTTTGAGAAAATCCGAGAAATTTAATCATTTCTTCATTATTTTGATGTCTTTTATCGTCACTCACTTTAATTAAATAAGTTTTGAGGAAATTATCAAATTTTGTCCCAAAATAATAGACTCGGATATTATAGTCAATGAATCGATTGAATGAATGAATTTAATTAAAGGCCTTAACATTAATAGATAGCAAAGGCTTCCGAATCCGAATACTATAATTCAAAACTTTTCACAAATGCTTTCAAAGCTTTCCATTTGTTTTACTGATTATATTCTCAAAAATTATATTTAATTAGATTTTTAAAAAGGCTTTTACTAAGAATTAAGTCTAATGTAAAACAAAAGATTCTGGATTTCAATAATTTGGGAAATGATATGAAATTTCAAAACATAAATATTAATTAGAAGTTTCAAACTATTTATTAGATTAAGTTTACGTTTGATATGATTTTCAAGTCAAGCAAATTATTGGTCTTTACTTAAGATATGAGATCTCTAGTAATGTTAAGCCAATCGAATCAGTCGATTGAGTCTATCATAACCTCAACAAAACTAAATGTCTTTTCTTTGAATTTTGATTAACGATTATTCTTTGAAAGACAGGACTCAGTCCTGAAATAGAAGTTTGAGTAACGCTTCCTCTGATGTGAAGGACAGCCATATGTGAACTGAGATAACAAAACATTAGTTCAGTTGAGTTACGAGAGATAAACATTAGGTGCAGTCCATTGAAAATTGTGAGACAACAGACAAAAAATGTTAAAATTATGACAATTTGACGAAACGAGTGCTTCACTGCTCACGAGTTACTCAAACTTATATTGAGATCTCATCTGTCGTTGCCATCAATGATACAAAACGTGCTCAAACAAAGATCAAACTTCCAGTCACTCACCAAATCAAGTCAACAAAACTGCTCTAAGCTATCTCATGCTCCTATGGCCTCTCTTTGATGCGAGAGAGAGAGAGAGAGAGAGAGAGAGAGAGAGAGAGAGACCGTATTAATTGAGATCAGATTCGCTAATATATGAATGAATTGAGAAAAGGATTGAACGAATGATGGATTCCTTTGCCTTAGAGTCAGTGAGGAAACTGAGAATATGAGAAAAATGCAGAAAATTTAATAAAGCGAAGGATTTGCCCCAAACTCTGGTCTCGATTTGAACTTTTATTTTATTTAACTCGATATAACTCACAGAAAGGTTGTGTAAGTTAAACAACGTTTAATCATTGACTGAAATCCTCTTATAGTACATGAAAATGCTTTTGTTGAGCGGTTGTTCTGTTGGACAGCAATTGCATTGCAATCCAGACTTAAACTCAATATATATTTTCGGAACCATCGGTCGGCCAAACATTTGAGAGTCAGTTCCAGTTTTAATCCGAATCATCAAAATTGAATCGAATGGAGAGAATTGAGAGAATCGAAACCTTTTATTAGATATAGAAAAATGTTTGCTCTCATGTGTTTGAGCCCAAAGAGTAGGGAAGAGAAGACTCAATCAGTTGTGTCTTACTTGCAATTGATTACTGGTTTGGACTGAATCTGACAAAAGAGCAAACATACCAAACATAGGCTCTGTTTCTGTCGGATTAATGGTTGCTTGGCTTAGATATTCTCCATTAGGTTCGGACAAAAGTGGATACAAATTCTTCTTAAGACCTGTACTCTTGTTGTTGAGCACTAGCACTGGTGAAGCACTGGTGAAGCGCTGCACAGCTTCTCATTTACCCAACAAATGATACAAACATTTTTCATTTCTCCAAATTATTAGTTATTAATTGCACGAAAAGCCTATCCTCTGTATAGCCATCGAAATGATCATTAATTTCTTCATTTCTTTTGTTTCAATTCATATGACTCTCATTCCAGTCCTATATATCATTGATTTATATTTATTAATAAAATAATAATAACTGTTATTAAAAGTTCTGATTAATTCGAAACAATTTTGTGAGACTTTGGGTTTCGGATAAAAATAAATATAATAATAATAATAATAAGTTGTCGTCTGAGAAGAGAATCGATAATCGATTGCTTTTTCATAAAATGCCTTTTTATTGGTTCGATTGTTGGGTTTGTATTTATAGCTCGGGCTTTCATTTTTTGCTCTTTTCCACAAATAATGGATTATATGCCAGAAAAACACAAACCGAATAAATATAAGGTCCGACTTTGAATTAGTTGCGAATCGGCCCCGAATTGGACCCACTCTTCATAAAAAACATAGGTTTTGATAAAATACTACTTTAGATGAAAGAAACTAAAAACCAATTTTGAGATTTGAAATTAAAAATCTTTGATTAACAATACATTTGGTTAACTAATTAATTAGAGTTTTTATTATATTCTTTAGTCTTATTGAAGCTATAAATTAGTATTTGATTTCTCTCACAATAGAAATAGAAATTTATTGAAAAATTCCCAGTTTTTTGTTATCTCAAGAGATTGTTTCAGAGCTTTAGTTTTACATTTGATTTGAGGTGAGTTTCAAATCAATTCGAACATAAATGACCGCAAAAAACAGCAAAACATCAAATATTAGTAGAATTGATGTGAATTACAAATTAAATGTTTTATTTTTAGCAAAAAACACATTCAAATGATTTTAATGACACCGAAATTGCATTCGAGAGCAAAATACTAAATCATATTTCAGAATATTTGCAAATAATATATAATATATTTTATATATAAATCTTTTATCGCGAGAATTGATATCATCTGAAAGTATAATACATTTTTATTCGGAATTATTGTGAATCCGAACGGAATAATAAAAACGAGGAAATGATATGAGGAGTCGATCGGACGTCTGAGCGCTGAAGGCCTCAAACCATTACCGATCAAATTGGGAACTGAGATATGGACAGACTTTGCCAACAAATCAATCACAAGAAAGTGTCGACAATTGAAGACTTTATGCTAAATATTAGGCTTTTATAGTCTTTAAGATAAGCTCTTTTCGGCCCAAAAAATAATCATTTCTTTAATGATATATTTATGCAGAGATTGGTCACAAATATTAGATTCAATATTGGATTATAAGCCATAAATGGCTTCATATCTAATGTTATATCGCGAATAATTTGTGCCAACACTTGAAGACAAATCAAAAATTATTGTCAATTCGTGGCACACAAAGAGTCGGCCAAAACGAAGAACCAAATGACAAATCATTTGTTATTTGGTCTGCCGTTCAAAACCCAAACCATTTTTTCGCGATTACGACCATTCGTCGGATATTTATCTAACGGTCTGTTCCTAACGATAATCCAAAAATGGCAAAACTTTGTTCTCTTTTGAGCTATACCTGTGCTCAGACATAACACCCGCGCGACTCAGTTTCGAATAAATCAGCTGTCATTGGATTAATGAACTAATTTGTAAAAACTTTGATTAATATTTAGTTAAGTTTAACTTTATTTAACTAATTTTAGTAAATTTTAATTAATTTAAACCCTATTTTACTTTGTTTTACGTTAATTAATAGTGTAATTACACGGCTCTCAAACCATTTGAAGTCAGATCATTTGAAAATGAGTTACAAACCAAGCGATTATTAAATTGTGCGCATAAATAGCAAAATATAGATAAAAGAGTGGATTTAATGATCGGTTTGTTTCGCATTCAAATTAGTGCTCGAATTCAATAAATCAAATATTTTGAATGTAATGAAGTGATTGAACCAAAAATACGGACCCATTAGACGAGATTACATGCGTTTTGAATGAAATCTGCGTTCAATTCGTTATATATTCATAATATCTAATCCTTGAGTTCATTGAACACAGAATTATATTCAATAATTTGTCTGAATATTAATGTCTGGTATGAGAAATGGAAAGAAACGTCTGAATCGATGTTTCAATTATCCGCTTTTGTATCTGCGATTGTGTTGCAAACCATAGCCAACCATAACTTTGATAAATCAATTTCCGATTCGGTCCTAATTTGAATGTTAAATGAGCCGCAAATGAGAAGAGACTGTGTCTCGAATTTCTTGGGCTCTAATCTCTAACCGAACTCGGGCTCAGTCGCTGTCGTCTCTCTTTTGAATATAAAATTTACTTAATTTGTTGGCAGAATAAACACAGAATAAGAGAATAGACAACAGAATAGAGTCTTCCGATTGAAATCAGAGTCTAAGCAAAAGTTTCTAATTTGTTTGGTTTTGCAAAACTCAAGACATTCTCGTTTGAGACACAAATCCCTGTATTATATGTTCTTCATTAGCAAACATGAGAGGATGGAATTGTAACCAATCTTTTGTCATATTTCAACCTTACTTTTGTCACATTAGAAATGCTTATTCTTTATTCATATACTAAATGATATTCATCTGAAAGTAGTTTCGAGTTATGCCATATCTTTGAACTCTCGGGAGAAAATTTCCCACTGTTTCCAAGAACTTACAGATAGATTTGAATAATTAAGTTATGGATAAGATTATAATAAAATAAACCTAATATTGAAAACAACTAATTATAATGATTTTGTCAATAAGTAAAACCACATTTCATTAATACAAATAATAAATTGAAGAAATTTGGAGTAATATTCAAATGAGATTCCCTTTATATTTCTTTTTTCGACTCATCCCTACTCTAGTTGTCATCAGAACTAAAGCCAACACTTATTGATATTCTTTTGAAATTCATATGAAAAAGACTTAATTTATAAAACATTGGTCTACTGTTTGCACACTTCGTTAGAATTGGTTGAAATTCATTGAAATCATAATAACTTTCATAACATTCGTAATTATTTTCATTTCTATTTCAATATTTCATTTCTTCTGTATTTGAATTTCATTTATATTTGAGTAAAAATTAATTCCGAATTCGATAAACACTATAACAAAACATTGGAGTTATTTATCGGATGATTAGACACGAGTTGTGCGACAATAAAGTTTGGTTCGGGGAATGGATGAGTGGTCAGCGATGGCTGTTCTGGCGATTGGCGTCAAATATGCATTAGAAGTGGTGATCGACTAATTGATTGGTAACACAATAGCGATGATTACCTGTCGATCCGTACAGTAATGCCATTAACGGCAACAATACTATTGAACAATAGGAGAGTCAGTACGAGAGTCAATGTTATTGTTATTAACAGTAATAGTAATTCGTTGAGCAAAACATCGGTAATCCTCTTATTCACGGACTTCTAACAAATTACTGTTTCAATGGCAGACAAGAACTGTTTCAAAGCCAGTGGTGATGAATACTGGGTCGGTGTGGGGAGGGGTGGGTACGGGTGTCCACCTCCTCGGCAATAACGACTTAAACAAATGGATGCAAAGCAAAAGTTCATTAACATCAATGAATTGAATGAATTGAACATAAAAAACATTATTCAAAATGAATTTCATTGAGAGGATCATTAGGACCACCCAAACCCAAATCAGACCCACTATTCTATCCACTATTCCATAGTGTCGTGAATACAATATGAATGCGAGGCATCGCCAGAAAGAGCTGTTGTGTTGGATCGCACGCACCGATTCTTCTTCAGCTCATTTTTCTCTGGACTCTATCATTAGTTTGTTCTCTACTCTGCTATTCAAGAGTTTATCTCATAATACAATAGAATAGCGTATAAACAGAGATAAGATGTTTGGCAGAGGAGAGCAAAAAATAAAACAAATTTTTCTTACTTTTTGCGATAATTAATTGGAAGTAAAGCGAAAATAATTCGCGAAATTGTTGTTCACGTAATGATGTCCTCCGAAGCGAATCAATTAATTTCGAGAAACGGTTAGCTCTAATGCCTCGAAGTCGAGCGACCGGTCATTCGCGGTGAAGGTCTGTGCGACCGATGACTTGCACTTAAAGTTTATTAAGTTTTAAATTAATTGAAAGATCGAGTGATGGAACCATTGATGCCTTACCTCTGGACAACTGTTCACACCTTTGCTTCGACTGCCATAAGACTCGTCAAAGTTGTCGGTCGTTCAACACTACCCGAGGACTAACAGTTAGACATAAAGCCCTTAAGCGTCTAAAGTAAATAACACTTCGCCGATGAATAATCCGCGGACTGACTGACACTATAAGCAAACTATCGAAAGACTCTTTTATAAGCAAATAGTGAGCTCTCTCTGAAAACTAGAGTAGAAAAAGAAATTACATGAAAGTCGGAGAGAAGTCGGAGAGGAGTCGGAGAGGGAGAGACCCGAAAGAAGATCGAGCACTGCATACACAACACATCCATTTATATATACGGTTAATATCGATATGAGTCGACTCACTTCGGACCCAATATTTCATTGAAGACAAATGCAAACACATCTCATGCTCTGTCAGTTTGCAAAAACAATTGCTTTCATCGCTCCTCGAAATCCAAATATCATCTAATAGTTTAAAACCGAAGCCATGGCTAAGCGAGCGATGGTTCGACCGAATGACAGTTCCAGAGATTGTCGTTTGTCTCGGTTTGAGCCAAAGGCATACATCGCAGACATCGGCTCTCAATAGCCTTTTATTTCAGATCGAACTTAATTGAGATCACTATTGAGACCACTATTGCCGACGTTTAAAATATACGACTGGTCTGAGCCTTAATTCAATCGTATATTTAATAACATTAGAAATGAGTGAAATGAAGCCAATAAATGGTATAAACGGGTATCGATCGCTCATCTCTTCCATCACGGAATCATTTCTACCCCGACATAGCCTTTCATTGGTTATTCAGCATCGCTTCCCTGAGCGCACGTATCTTCAGATTAATCATTTTGGGTGCAAAAGCTAATAATTTCAGAGATCCGGTCCAATCGACTCCTCTAACAAATAACTGATATCAGACTTTCGACCCTTTTGTTGGTTTTCGCAAGACTTGCCTCATATTTATCAAAGGGTTGGCTCGGAATTAGAATATAATTCACTGTCGAAACCATTTGTAAGGATTGAGAACCGAATTCAATATTAGCCACAATTTATGCTTTGAATCACATTTAATCACTTCTTAGTTTTGTTTTTATTTCTTAATATTCTATTAACTGAAAATTTTTCCCAAATCATAATTTATTCTACGAAAAAAAAAATTTTTCTTCAATTTGTGAAGAACTGTGAAACGAGAAAATTAATCTGATATCACAATTCTTGGTCAACACTTTTCCACCTGTTGTTATCGATCACTTCTTATATCTTTGATAACCAAAATATTTAGTCCTATAAGAAAACAATCACTGGAACTGAAATTGAGCTCAAAGTGAGTAATATTTCATTTCGAAAAATGTTTTAAA
>JAQGAJ010000509.1:0-14694 GCA_034689365.1 Liebstadia similis | reverse complement strand
GTTACAGTTTGTATAGTCTAGTTAAATGAGCTGTTAATTGAATGCTTGGTTTTAAATCAAGGTTTTATTCACTAATTAGTGTTATCAAAATATAAATTTGCAGAGTGTAGGCCACGATGTAGTAGAGCCGATATCTTGACCTCTGGCAGCACTCGGACTCGTAGACAGTGGTCAGGAGTCGGATGCTATCCATCGCCAGCCACGCGAACACACACTGAACGCAGTATAACAGACCGGCGCTAACTATTGTACACCAAATCGAGTCCAGTGGTGCCCGAAATACACCGATCACTAGGAAGAGCTCACAGAAGATGAGGGACAGACAGATGTGCCGTTGGATTGTCAACCGATCCGAACTCAGACTTGATTAGTTTTTTGATGGCATCAAAACATTTCCATTTGTCGGGCAAATAGAAAGGTTCAAAAATATGTGGGAACGGAGTGTCGTAACCACAGACCCGATGTATCGGTGCCTCCAAATGCAAAAAGCATTCCTTTTGAATTGTGGCCGCGATCTCAGCCCCGAAGCCTCCAGTGATGGGGGCCTCGTGTGCGATAAGGACTCGACCCGTCTTTTTGACCGAATTGATTATTGTTTGGCGATCCCACGGAAGAACAGTTACCAGATCTATGAGTTCACACGAAGCGTTAAGAGCATCGCTGGCCATTTGGCACACCTCTTGAAGAACATGGACTTGAGTTCCCCAACCAATGAGTGTCACGTCATCGCCTTCGACCAACACTTCCGCTTTTGACAGAGGAATCTCATAGTCTTTGAGAGGGACCTGTTCTACGGCTAGTCTATAGAGTATCTTAGGCTCAAAGAAAAGGCACGGATTTTTGTCTCGAATACAACTCAGAAGTAAACCCTTGGCCTGAATGGGTCCGCGAGGAATCACTACTTTAAGACCGGGACAGTGGGCAAAGAAGGCTTCAACACTCTGGGAATGATACATTGCTCCGTGACCTACGGCACCGCACGGCGCTCGAATGGTCAGTGAACCGCAATCGAATTGATTACCCGATCGATATCTGAATTTTGCCGCTTCGTTAACTATTTGGTCAAAAGCGGGAAATATATAATCCGCGAATTGGATTTCTGCAATGGCCGTACCGCCGGCTGCGGCCAAACCTATCCCGAAACCCGCGATTCCCTGTTCACAAAGGGGTGTATTAAAGACCCGGTCTTTTCCGAACTTATCTTGAAGACCAACTGTGCATCGAAATACCCCACCGAAGGCCACGTCTTCTCCGAATATAACCGCCGATGGATCAGTGGTGAGGGCGATGTCAAGAGCATTGTTTATGGCTTGAAATAAGTTCATTCTTGTTGTGTCTCCCGCTTTGGTGGACGGCGTCTGCGGACTGAATGTGAAGTGAGTCATACATCGACCGCTTCGGTGATTCGTCCGCAAAGTCTTGAGCAGAGCGTTGCGTAAGTGATTGGCATTGAAGTGAAGAGTCATTTTGGTTCGGATCTGACCTATTGGTCCAGATTTTACAAGTTCGAGATTCACAAGTTCTTCAGTTGTGAAGTTGGATCAGCTTTAGTGATAATGTCTGATGAAATGGGAAGAAGTGAACCAATATTTGCAAATTCAATGATAACGACAACAAGTGTTGCAAAACTTCTTCAGATATCGTTCATATAAGACATGCTTTACTCCGACCTCACTCTCTGTCCAATCGTTTGCCCCCAAAGACAGTCAAACCTTTCAAATGTTTGCAAACATTTATCGGACGTCTTATATGAATATCTGTCACAGAGTTTGTCGAATGTCTGTTGAAAACAAATTTGAGCGCATTTTCGGTCATTGATTGCATATTCGGCTCAAGACATGACCTCCGAAGCGACCATCAATTTGGGTATGATCTCAATTGGATATACATTTACCTCAATTGTGTCACTTTCGACCATTCACTTAGGTCTGGCCGCCCGATGGACTCCATTCCGACACTTGCATCAGATGGTGACCAATGCGGTGATGGAGAGGTCTCACAGAAGTCCCGATTTGGAAGCGTTGCTAATCAAACACAAAACCGATTTCATGTCTCTTCTCAAGAATCCGGTAATTTCTGATTTTCTTAAACCAATTGTTTATTTAATGATTTCTCTTCAGCCGCGAAATGCTTTGCACAAAGAGATAGTAATGAATGCCTCGAAGGACGGAATAACTGTTATTCAACAGCAAAACAGAGTCAATACAGTAATTCCTAAGATTATGGTCGACGAGGCACTACTCATGAGTCAAATGTTTGATTTGAATGAATTGTCTTCACTCGAGCTGATCATTGCCGGTGAGAACCAGGAGTCGCGTTACGCCGGTCTCACCCGCGGACCGATCGCTGTTCTTCTGTATTTGGACGGACGTAAAAGTCTGTTAAGCGCTTTACACACATTGGTTCAGTCGAGTAGTGGCCGGACCTGGTCTTTGAAGCTCTCCCGCGATATGAGTCGAACGATAAACAAATTCATCGAAGAACTAAAAGACGAGGGACTCATAGCTCACTGCATCGACCAGTTGTCTAGTCTGGACATTAAGGCCGAGTTCGAGTTACTCGAGCGGAACAGAGCGTTGGGTCCTTTCAAGTATAGGAAACAAGTGTTGGATATTCTCAGAGATATTCGACGTCTTTTGGCAGATATTATATTCTGCTATTCGGCCCAAACGGACCTCAATTTCCACGAAGTGATGAATTTATTGCAATTAATCAACAAAACATCGAAGTCTTCATTCGACAGATCAATTGATTCGGTGACCACAACTCTTTTGATGGCTTTCCTCTATGTCATTGACATTAGTTTCTTGCAATTCAGCGAAGAAAATGATAAAAGAATTTTGAATAACTCTTTACTCAAATTTCCGCATTTGATTAGAGAAATTGAAAAACAATTGAATTCAACGGAATTCAATCTCAAAGACATACAGACTGTTATGAGGTTTGCCTTAGCTATTAATCTGAAGACATTGTCTTTATATCCCGTTTCTGGAGTCGACCCCGAAGTTGAAGAAGAAAAACAAATGGAAATGGCTTTGGAGGGAAAGATATTTGATTCAATGAATACTTTGTTTGGTTTAAATGAATCAGTTTATAGCGAAGAATTTTACATAAGAAGAATTCATAATCTGATAACAGATTTCATTATTTTGATGCCAATTAAAGTCAAAGAACTTAAAGACAAAGGCGATGAAATGGGAAGAATAATCAGTGCCTACACCGCCGAAGGGATTCAACCGCCGGTAACACTTCCGCGACACTTCGAACAACTCTTGTATCTGATGGCACAGCTCTACAGTCGCGATCAATTCAAGTTAACCCATCAGTTCTGGCCCGCACTTAACGAAGATAGACAAACGGCTCACAGACAGCAATCTCTTCACAAATTCATTCGTACAATTCAGGACTCTTTCTTCCCACCCGTCCTTCACATTCCAGTCATAAAGCTATTGAAGTCGTTGGCCATAAGCTGTGCGTTCAATGTCTTCAATCTGATCAAAAGCCCTACTCTTCACATGAGTTCCCAATTTTCTATGGAATACTTCAATACAACTCTCAATCAGTACTTCAATACTTTGCGCGGATCCGATAATAGAGACAGAGTTAGTGCCAGCGCTAATCAGTTCGGTTTGACTAACATTCAGATGCAAATACCAGTACAGCAAAGACTCATCACTGGAATCGAATCGGAAATTGTTTGCGCGATAATAGAGTTGATTGAAGTAATTGCTCGAAATGTAAGTTAAGATTAAAAAAGCCTTCATCTAATTGATGTTTAAATTATAGGATAAGACGTGCTGTTTGGCCATCGCTGAGAACCATCAGTATTCGGTGATCACATCCTTGATTGGAATCTTACGATGCGCTGTCCCTAAAGAACTGAAGGCAGCGATTCTCAACTGTTTGTCAGGATTTGCTTCTTCTTCCTCATCAGTTTCGTTCACAATTTGGACAAAAATAGAACCAATTCTACCAAAATGTTCGCCATCTGTCATCTCTCGTATTGCCGCCGACCAGTTATCTCAACAACGTTTGTGGCAAAATGGGATCGGAATAGAAATAGAAGAGATCGAAGTGAAGAACGAAGACTTTCCGATAACTATTGGATTTCTAAGACTCATGAAGTCATTGCTAAGTCATTGTGATTCCAATCGATCGCCACAACAACAGTCTTCTGCAGAGGTGTCTCTAAATTTTGTCATCTCTTCCATTCTTCTTAAGAGCAATGCCAGAGTCTTCAAAATACAGGACCAGAAATGGATTATAAATAATATCTGTTATGAAATACTTCAGACAGTGATTGATAGCTACGAGCCATCAGTCGAAGGGCCCAACTCTAAGGCCGCGTTCGCTATATTCACTCAGATATTACAAGAGAGCGGACTTTTCAGACAAATGATGTCAACCCTTGAAGACATTGCCGATACTTTCGAGAAACAAATGCTTACCGTTTCGTTCGATAACGACAACTCATTTCCAAAATTGATAGAAGAATGCGCTTTAAATGCACTAAAAATATTGAAATGCATTTGTGAGAAACAAAATGACTTCATTGATATGATTCACGAAATCCCTGGTTTCCCATTGGCTATAATCTCCAAATTCGATGTCCTTTTCAATAATGTAAACCCGAGGACGGGTTCCATCGACCGATTGTCCACTTTATTGCGGTTAATATTTTTGCCGACTCAGGCATCGATCGAAACGATGAAACTATTGAACAGTTTGTGTAAAAGCAATCTCGAGGTCTCACACTCTTGTCTGACTCAACTCCAATCATACGATTCAAAGATATTGAGCAATGAATACATCGTTAACTCATTCGTCGAGTGCTTAGAATCCGAGTCCAAAGAACTTCGTTTGGAAACATTGAATTTGATCGACACGTGTCTCGACTTCAATCATATTAACCATTCTTACAATTTTGCTCATAAGTTGTTGGGAATCGACAGAAACCGACTTTCGTTCAAAGATTCCCATAATTTGAAACAAAGTTTTACATGTTTTCACTCGATTCTGTCGTTTTTCGATTCGACAGTTGACGTGAAAGAGTGTTCAGACGAGCGAAGACTGGGAATGAAGATTCTTTATAAACTGTGTTCATCGTTGTCTACATATGAGAATGTGTTGCGATTCTTGCGAACCAGTTATGACTTCATCGTTCAATATTTACATTCGTGGCAATCGATGCGTTCGGACCCGATTTTCCAAACAGATTTACAAGAAATTCTTTTACCAGAACAGACATATTTCCTATACATTCTCGCCATCGATATAAAGATAACATCCGAGCAGAAACTGAAGTCTCACTGCGCTTCTTATGTCAATTGTCTCTTCAGTAACAGCAAAAGAGGTCGGATTTTGGATCTGTTGAGTACTTCTCTTTTTAGACATTCTCATCCAGTTTTACCGAATTTGGATAATTTCGAGTCCAGAGCCTTATGGACGGCCATTAGTGAGTGTTCGGCGACGAACAACACAATAGATTTGAAAGCTCTTCACCAAAGACTACTCAATGAAATTCGTTTATATGGACCACAACTGGGAGTAATGCAAACAAATTCTGTTCGAAATGAGTTGAAGACTATTCTCTCGTTTGCCGCCGCTCTCAATGAATCGCAAAAGAAGTTAGACATCAAAACAAAATACTTTGACTCTTGGCGTGAATTACTCGAAGTTTTAATAATAACTAAAAATCTAGACATTTGTGACGAAGAGTCGCGAATCCGGCACTTAATGGAAATCATTGTTGAACTGCTTAACAAAATGTCCGACTCTTCCACTTCGACCTCTCTATTCGGTTCGAGTTCATCGGCTGTTTTGATGGTCTCTTCAGCCTTATATGACATCAAATCACAAACTCTAACTTCAAATGTGATGACTTGTATTAAAACAATCACCAGTTTATTAGAATCTTCGTCAAGTGTTTGGAGCGAACAGAAGCTAATAAGAATCAATTTATACGCTTCTCTACTCTATTTATTTCATTGCCTTCCCTTTAATCTGTTCAATGAATTCAAATACAACACAAGATTTCTGGAACGGCTTTCCAAAGATATGCTCTCCGGTCACGAAGTGGCGAAGGTTTTGGCCATTTCTCTCCTCAATAGAAGCGATCTCTCCGTTTGGTTAAACGAATTCTCATCGAATGGAACTTTGCGTCAACTTTTGGACACTTTGTTGACCGACGACAAAGAGATTCGGGAAAATAATTTTTGAATTCATTAAAATATTTTATGGCTTCGAAGCAAAAATGGTTTGATTTTTGTTACGATTAACTAATTTATAAAAAATTTATTCTCATTTTAGATGCTTTTACTTCAAATCTATTCATCAAATGTATTGCATTCACATCTCAATGACTTGGATGTGATGTCAGCCCTCGAATCGATCCAATCCTTCGATATGTACCCCTATTTGGTCGGACAGAACACTGTTTGCCACAAAGTGTTCGTCGATGTCCTCCGACTCATCCAAACTATATCCTCAACTAATAATCAGCAGATTATAAAAGAGGTATTAATAACGAGATATTTTGATCAATAATTTAAACTAAATTTGTTTTAGTTGTCAGAGTTTGTCAACAGTCGGACCACTTTTTCCGATATGTTAAGAATGGCACCGAATATTAAGAGCACAGCCGAAGGAAAAGAAATGACTTTATTGATCACTCGAGTCCTCTCACGTCTTACCACAAATCTGAACAAAACAATTCAAATTAGTTTTATCGGTCTTTTGTCTCATTATTCCAATGATTTTTCTTCGTCTGAAGACATGGAAATAGTTTTCAATATTCTGTTCGCTTGCAGTCAATTGAGTCGAACGAATGGTAAGAAAGGGATCTGAATATCGGTTTGACTAACAGTTGCTTTGATTATAGCCCTTTCGCCCCTCTTTGAGCCGACTCTTTCCACTCACGAACCAAAGCTCATAACCCATCAACCGCTCGGACTTCTGGTCTCCGTTCTGAACAACTGCTGTGCGAAGTCGAGCGACAGTTGTAATGTGCTATCAATCGTTGAAACAGCTCTTTATCTACTTTGGCATCACTTGAATCTGTTTTTCTCCGTTCTCTCCATTCCTGACGAGAAGTTACAAGAAGTGGAAAATATGAAGACTCAGAGCGAATACATATTAAGTGATGTCTTCTTCTCTAAAATACAGAACATTTCAGAGAAAAATACTTTTGTCGACGCTTTGATCCGAAGAATCAAAAGAATTATTATAATTAAGAAAAACATTTGAATCAATAGTCGAGTCTATCGTTTGACTCAAACAATGTCTTCTATTATATGAATAAAATTCATTAAATTTCCTCTTTTAATGATTTTACGTAAATAAATGAAAAAGTTTTGAATCAAACGACTCGTGAGTGAGAGAGTGAGAGATCCTTCACTCGGAGAGCAGACCCTGAGTTCAGCTGAGCTCAGGTTTGATCTGACAGTTGTCCCCAATAGTGAGAACTCCCCTATATTTCAGTGTTAGGAATGTTAGGAATAACCCGAACGCCATTCAGTGTTTGCTGTTTTAGACTTTTACCCAAATGTTAGGGCGTTTTGCTTACGGCCGAGAATTTACTGCACTTCGGAATAAGTGTTTCATCTGATTATCGACTCAATGGACGAAACGGTGACCGCTGTCACCGCCGACAGTGAGGACAACCACATGTCCTCAATCAATGATACCGATCCCGAGGCCAATGACAGTGTTATTAAGGAAGAGATTAACTCTAAAATTGAGCTCAAGTTGAAGAGCTCTTACCGTCAGAAGTATAAGAGAGCTTGGGAATTGGACCAAGAACTCAGAGGTAGGTCTCTTACCATTGAACAATCACTTCTTCGCCGAATCAACACTTTTTAATCCGAGTCTTAACTGAATCCAAACAAAACTTAGTTATGAACTGAGGGCTAAAAACTTGAAGTTCTTTGGGTTTTGGGATTTCGTCCAAAATATGGGTTTAATCGCAGATTTTTTTCCTCAAAATGTTTGAAACTATTGTTTGCAAACATTGGTTTCGGTCGCTATTGAACTCAATCCGAGTCATCAATAGTTTTATCTCTTTTGTGGTATTTAATTGTCTGATCACTGATCAGACAAATGATAGACAATTAGTGACAACTGATTGATGTTATGCTAAGACTTACTGTTCTTTACAAACATTTATTTTGTTTTAATCCAAATAAAAATATTTTTTATTCCAAACCAAAGCTCATAAAAGGTTTACAAAGTTTAATCAAATTAAATAATAATGAAAAATATGATTGTTTTGATTAACGGCAAGACTCTGTCCACAGACTGGTTGGCGCCCTTCGCCGGTGACCCGTATTCGGCTTTTTGCAGGACTTGTCACTCAAGACTTCACGCACACAAGAAGGGACTCTTAGCCCACGCAAAGTCATCAAAACATAAAAAGCATTCTTTGAATCCCGAAGTAAATCAATTGAATATATAACTAATACTAATTAAACATAACTAAACTTAACTATACTTTACTCTAGGAATCAATTTGTCCGGAAAGCGGCGAATCTGCGAAAAAACTAAAGAAAAACGTAAGTCTTGTCCACCGATTGATATGATCTAAAATATATTGTTGAACAGCATTTCAACGATCAATGGCTCGAAGACACAACTTTTTGCCAATGGCTCAGAAAAATTCCAAATAATTCTTCAAAAGCTCTTTGCGTGGCCTGTCGTTCGGTAATAACCGCCGGTCGGAGTGAACTAATAAAACACAGTCAGGCGGCCAAACACAAGAAGGCTATTTTGGACGGCATTCCCGAAGACGTGAGTCTTGAGTCTCATCCAAAGTGAAAGTAAACTAATTCAGAATCAATAGGTCGGAGAGTTTGACTTCGATTGGTTGGACCCGACATATGTACCGCCGGTGACCAATAATCCGACGAACACTGCCATAACTCTGACGCCAGCCTTGACTTACAACGCGAACCTATCGGTGCAGACCATGGCGTCAAACCATTTACTCGAAACGATAGGAATGAACTTAAATGATGTGATCGATCATTTACAAGAGTTAGTTCCGACCCATTTGGCCGAAAAGTGGGATAATGTGGGACTTCTGACACAACCGACACAACCCCTCAAAGTTCATAATATATTGTTAACTATTGACTTGACTGAAAAGGTATTGGAAGAGGCGCTGAAGAAACGGATCAATTTAATCATTGCATATCATCCACCGATCTTCAGACCAATGAAATGTTTGACACCAAAAGACTGGAAACAGAAGATTATATTGACGTGTATTGAGAATAAGATAGCCGTCTATAGTCCTCACACAGCACTCGATGCCATCAAAGGCGGGATCAATGACTGGTTGGTCACCGCTTTCGGAGCTTCTCATTCGAGTCCTATTCAACAAAGTTTTGCGGATATCAACGGAAGCGGACATTTCTCCAATTGTTTGGATGTTCTCGTCTCTGAAGGAGAGGATGTGACCCAAGCTCTCAGTGGTCTCGAAAATGTCATTTTGACGGTTAAAAGGTATTGAACTCACTTTCAAATGACCTCATCTCTAATCTTATGTTTTATTCAGCAACGAATACGGCGGGTGTGATGTCCGGGTCTGCTGTGACGACAAGACTCTACCCAAAGTGGTCGATATCCTATCCCAACATCCTGTGGCACAGCTCTGCAGCAGAATCACTAAACTTGAATCAGTAATATTAGACAACATTGACTTTATTTTGTAACTTTCATTCATCAACTCTTAGCCACCACTTCCTGGACAAGGAATGGGAAGATTCGCACGACTCGAGTCTCCTCTTCCGCTCTACGAAGTTGTTCATCGAATTAAACAACATTTAGATCAGACTCACGTCAGACTTGCGATGTCTCCCAAACACACCAGAGGTAAGCGACCAACAAATCAATTATTTCATCTGATTTTTGTTTTTTCAGATACAAAAGTGACGACAATAGGTGTTTGTGCCGGCTCTGGAGCCAGTGTTCTGTCTGAATGTCGGGCGGATGTGTTGATTACCGGTGAGATGTCTCATCACGAAGTCTTGGACGCCATTCATAAGGGCTCTTCTGTCATACTTTGCGAACACACGAACACCGAAAGAGGTTTTCTTAAGCCGTGGTCGGAGACACTGAAGGAAGTGTTGGGACAACAAAACGTTAATATTCTTATCTCTGATTCAGATCGCGATCCTCTGAAAGTGATATAACTTTTGATTATTTGATATTATAATTGAATTTATTTTTTGCTTTAAATTTGTTGAAAAATCAATTAAAATAATTTAGTTTCAAATGAGAGACAAATAATCTAAAATTGTTTGAAATCTTGGTTCAAATGTCGCGCCACCGCCAGAGTGACCGCCAGAGTGCGGGTCTTGAGCTCAACCTCTGGAGTGAGTCTTTGATTGAGCTCTGATTGGTCTGCGAGTGGTCTGCGATAGGTCTGTCTCTGCATTGATGTCGATGTTATGCAATCGTGTCCTTTAAGTGTTGTCTAAGATGGCCACCACTGACACCGACGGACATGTTTTGCACTGATCTGTGATATTAAGATAAGACTCATTGAACTGAAGGACAGACGAAGACATCAATCAATGAAAGAAAAGGTGAGAATCGATTAACACGTATTGCAAATGTCTGTCAATTGTTCCCAAATTGATCCCATTGTCACTCAACTGACCACTTGTCCACTGTGTCACTGATGGACAGTCTCGCGGTCATTGCCATTGAGTGTCGTTTTGCTCGCAAAGAGCTATCACTCAACTGATCCTCTAATAGATAATCAAATGACAAGCAATCACTTGATTCGCATATTTCTTGAGATTTTGTCAAATGATTACTTAAGTCTTGGAGAGTGTCAGAGGTCTGACTGTTGGAAGCGGTGACGGATTGGTCAGAAGTGGTCGGAGGTTGACCTCAACCGACACAGACTTGTCTCATGACATGTCTCTAGTCTTGTGATTATTACTGGGATTTGTGTTCAGGAATAAAGTTTTTACGAATCGATAGTTAGAATCAAATGAAATGCTATTTATTTACGAAAGAAATTTGTTTTAAATTAAATTTTAATTTTAATCAAGAAATGAAATTAAAATCACTAAACAATTATCAATCGCTAAAAGATGACCAAAAAGTGACTGAATATATGTTCCAATGGGTTAAAGTAGACCACAATCACTATTGTTGTTATGATAATTTGATATTTTATGATTGGTATTCGACAATTGGATCCCTTCTTGTGTTCATGTCTTGAGAGCGATCATAGTTTAGTTCAAAATGGCATCAATTCTTTGTAATAACGTTTCAATAATTATATTCAAAAAACCAGTTTTTACTGCAAAAGAAAATGGCCTAAAGTTTAAACCTCGAGACTTAAATGGATTCCTCGTTTGAAATTTGAGTTCCAAGAGATTTCTGCGATTTGTGATAATCACAAGAACTCAGTGGTCAGAGGTAGTGATGATAATGGCCTCGATGTAAATTAGTTTGGTTGCAAACCCTCGAAGTGTGGGTACGATCGAAACCATTTGTCGTTTTTAGTATTTATATATCGATATAACCAGAGATGATATGACTTGTGTTCACCACTAATGAGCTCATATGTAACCCCCGCTGATGTCTGTTCCCCAGAACTCAAGTCATATCCTCTGTCGAGACCTGTATTGGAAGATAAGCCACAATTGAGAGCAAATGAGTGGAAGTTATGCCAAACAAATGGCTATCATTTGACTGCATTCGCATTTCTGAGTACTGTTCGAAGGAAAGGGATGTCAGATCTGATCCGATACCGCTCTCATGAGCGGAACAAACCTAATGTCGATCCTTTAAAAGGTGAAATCATTTCCATTGGAGTTCTATTTGTTTCCAATTCTCTTCATTTAAAACTTGTCTTTACTTTTCTCGAAACATATTATGATTTACTTATATTATAATCAATACTCCGAAAGAGAATCCAACCGAAGACAAGTCCATCATTGGGACGCACGCCTGTGTTCGAGCGCGAGCTGCCCAGTGAAGGGCTGTCCTTCGGTTGAGACATACATCACTTCTTTGCTCTCACTAACTGATCCCATCGACAATCCAAGTAAGACTTGTATTCTCAAACATTCTTCGACTTCTCTTTCATATCATTCATCGTCTAATCCATAATCTCTTATCCAACAGATAATGTCAGCCACAGAAAGGCTGGAAGACTGCGAGTGGTTTTGGGGAGATATCTCAAGAGATGAGGTGAATGAGAAACTAAAGGACACTCCCGACGGTACTTTTCTGGTCAGAAATGCGTCCAATAAGTCTTCGGGCGAATATACGTTAACATTGAGAAAGGATAGCACAAATAAATTGATAAAGATTTGCTATAAGAACCAAATGTACGGCTTTTCCGAACCGCTTAGATTCAAATCTGTGGCAGAACTTATAAGTTATTACCGAAACGAATCTCTTTCGCACTACAACCACACCCTTGACGTCAAACTCTTGTATCCGATTTCGAGGTTCAGCCAAACGGAGTGCGAAGACTTCGAAACAGGAGATATCGGAAAAGTTAGTTCAAAATTAAATGAAATCAATAGAGAGTTCAACGCAAAGACAGAACAGTACGACAAATACAATGATGACTATAATAGAACCGCTCAGGAGATCCAAATGGAAAGACAGGCTTTGGAATCATTCAATGTCTGTATTGGTTTGTTGGAAGAGCACCTGAAGATCAATTCTAACCTCCAGAGCGAGTCTTTGGCCCATGAGATCAGTTCAATGCAAGATCACTACCAGAAGTTGAAATACAAATTGAATACTTTGATCGAAAACAAAAGCGAATTAGAAAAACAGCTGAAGAAGTCTACGGCTTTGCACCGATTGGTCGACAGAGAAATGAATTCAATTAAACCAGTTCTCCAACAATTAGGGAAACAAAGAGTGAGTCAAACCGTTCTCTTCCATCGTTTCCATTGTTACTGATATTTCAATTTCAGGCTATATTTCAAAGACTATTAGACGCCAACAATGGGGGGTCTCTTCCCCACCACAACGAGTCCTCATGGTTTATAAGGGACTGTCAGAGAGAACACGCGGAACAACTGCTTCGCGGCCGACCGGACGGCACTTTCTTAATACGGAACAGTCGACAGGAGGGACAGTACGCTCTGTCGATCGTAAACGACGGCAAAGTCTGTCACTGCCTTATATACAAAACGGAGCGCGGCTTCGGATTCGCGGAGCCCTTCAATATATACCCATCTCTGGTCAGTCTAGTTCTACACTACGCCCAGACCTCACTCGAAGAACATAACGACTCATTACATACAACACTCGCTTATCCTGTTTTCCCAAATACTGTAAATAACGGAAAATAATTGTCTTTTCATTAGTTGTTATTTACTTTTAATTTCGATTAATTTTATTACGTTTTGCCACCATTTTTAACATAAATTATAAATGTTTTTCTTATTTAATTATAAATAATGTTTTAATATAAAAATCTATAAAAAGAAAACCAACGAAAACGATAAAAAATAAATGTTATATACAATCCATAAAAAGGGGTTATTTTGTTGTTTTGATGGCATCGGAGCCGACAATCCGTTTCAAAGTTAGTCATAATATTTCACTTTTGACGGAAATTCAGGCGATTCTCAAGAACTGAAGAATAACTACGAAACTGATCGTCAGTTTATGTATAATATAATTCTCTATTTAATAATTAAATATCAAGTTTTGTTATTCTTTGAGTTTGAACTTCAATTTCGTGCTGACTATCGGCTCAGAGGTTGAGATCAAAAGTAAAACAAAACAAAAAATTAATGATTTATATAATCACTCGTTATCTAAGACTCGGTTTATCTTCGGATCGAATTGATTATAAGCTTTGAAATTAATTCTCAAACTTTGATCAAATTTTTTTCATAATTAAGATATTCTTTAAAAACAAAATTAATTTTTGTTTATATATCTTATAAAATATTCGAACGTTTCCTCAATTAACTAAATATTCAAAGCCATAAGAATTGCTCGAAATTATCGTTTCGTTTCGTTTTCATTCATTTTCTTCATTTTTCTTCTTCACTCGACTGGTCTTCAAATCCTAATCTTTTACTGTTTTCTATTTTAATGTCAAAATTGTTAAAATGGTCTGTAATTTACACGTCGTTACGAATTCATGCCATGTCTACAAATAATTTAAAACTACTCATTGCTCACTCTTAAGAACCATCCGAGTCGTGCAAATTATCATAGCGAAGGTCATTTACAAATATAATCACTAATCCGAGGCAATTCTGTTTATCCAAGAGATTAGTTTCTTTGGTTTTAATTGTCGGTGAAATTGAATTATCAATTAACTCATTATTTCGACGATTTTGTTGACTATTTTGAGCATTGAATTTATGATTAAATACTTAGTTCATTACAAACCTTTCAATTCATTGATGACTTCTTTTCTCAATTAATTTTATAAAACCATCGAATTTAAAAAATTCTGTGAAATGAATCCGAAATCAAATTACTGTCGAAACAAAACTCGTAATCACTTGATTGAGATCACACTTAAATACAGTAATTGTTAAGTATTTGAAATAAACTCATTAAAAGTACTCTTAGTTGAGACCAATTACTTAAGATTATTCTCCGAATTCTTACGAAGATTTGGTGCAATTTTATCACATCAACGATCAATTTAAAAATTTATATGACAATAAATGTGAAAATTTGTTTACA
>JAQGAJ010000508.1:0-14694 GCA_034689365.1 Liebstadia similis | reverse complement strand
ACGTTTGGAAACAACAGATACAGGAATTTAATTAAACAAATGATTCGAATTTCGAATCTGAATAACAATTAAGAGAATAGCCTTTCCTCTCAAATATCACATTAATTTGAATTTTGGCTCAATTTTACTCCATTTATGCGATTCATTGAAACGGGAATAATGTAAGCGAAAGAGTCAATGGTTTGTGTGATTCAAACAATGATAGAAATGAAGAAATTTAATGTAAAAATATCTGAATTGCAGTTAAATTACATAACATTTAATCAATTGATTGAGTTATCAAATAAGTGAGACTTAAGTCAACTCATTCTCTCATTCATTGCATTCCAATAGTAATTCAAAAATACATTCTTCAATCACTTCGGAGTCATTACAATCACAGACAATGCAAAGAACGGAACAAATCTTTACTTTGGATTTGATTATTCTATTGCTTATCCTTTTGAAACAAAGCCATTGCCTCCTCATAAGTTGGCGGTTCGTCACCATATGGGGGACGAGTGGTCACCGGAGCCGAGTTGCCGGCGGACTCATACGGAGGGAGAGACGAGTGAGAAGAGGTCAGCGGTAAGGCTACAAATGCCTCGTCGGTCAGACATGATTCCGTCGGTTCGGGTGAATCCAAATTGACTCGGAGTCGGACAACGCGTCCACATCTGAGGGAATTGATTCGATCCGAACGACTCGATCGCCGTCTTTGAACTCTATTTGCGTGACTAAAGTCTGAGAACATTCCGGTCTGGGATTCGGAGATAACATTCTGTGGAAGAATATATCTCCAGAATCGCATGAAAGCGATGGTAACGAAACAAAATATCACTATTACTATCGTCTCTAACAACTTGTCCACAGAGAAGAACCGATAGTCACTCGTTCTGACTTCATATAAGGGCAGAGGTCGGCATTGATTGGCGCTCTGATCCCATTTGTAGCCATAGTCACAGAATCGCGACGATGTCTTCATCGGTTGGCAGTGACCGTCGTTCAGATTGAGATCGTATTCCGTTTTACAAAGACATTTATCTTTATGACACTCGAGATTGCGGTCCCAACTCTGGCATTGATCAGTTCGGGCACAGGATTTGCCGAACATATTAATCGAATACAAAACGCACTGATTTTTGTCGGAATCAAAGACAAATCCAATGTCACAAAAGCATCGTTTGCTGATTGAATCACAATGGGTATTGAGATCCTGTCAATAGATCAAAAATAAGATAAAGATTCAAAGTTAGAACCGAATGTTTTGATTACCAGAATCATACACTCGTGAGATCCCGAACAACTGAACTGATCCAACGATATTCTATCGCATCGGTTGTAAGACATCTTCCGGAACCCGGGTTGACATTTGCAAAGACCACTCGCTTTCACTGATTTCTTGTAGTTTCTTAATCGTTCTCTAAGTTCTTTGCCATCGGAAGTAAAACAGAGCGAATTCGGTATTTGTTTGCATTGTTCGCTGGAAATACATTCTTCTCCTAAAGAACGGGATTCCACGCAAACATTTAGCCGAAAGAGAGGAATCGGATAATTAGGAACGCATTCGCAAAGTCTCAGCTCTTTATTGCATCGGGTGGTCGACGGACACGGGTCTCGAATTCCGGGGACGCATCTGATCGTCAGAAATGAGGACTGACTCAAAACGTTGGATAACTCGAGAACCAAATAAATGAAAGTGATTTTGATGTTCACCAAAGACATGGTTTAAGTTAATGAAAATTAACTCCGAATCAGATGTTTATTATCTCAGTTCCGATCATTTATTACCAAAATATATATTGTTTTCAATGTTTTCAGTGTTTTCAATGTCAATGTTAACGATTCTGGCAATCAATCGCTCGTTCAGTTCAGAGGCAAACAAATAGCGCTTCCATTCGTTGGTAAAGTGAAGCACAGAATCGATCCCTTAGTCTCAGAACCGGAATCAATAAGTTATTCAATTCCTATATATTCTGATATAACGTTTCAATTGGTTAATACACTCGAGAATAGTTGCAAACCTCCCGGGAGCAGAAAATTGGGAACCAAAGCCCCGCAATTTAGCCGTTGGTAAAGGGATTTAAACTGGACTTAAACTGGATTTATCCACAATTAGGCCTAAATTGGCGTAATTTAGACCGAATTAAGTCGAATAGCGAAGTAATGTGAAATCCGGTTTTGGGAACTTCCGAAAAATGGCATACATTGGAGTTGAGTTGAGTTGAGTTGGGGTTGGAGTTGAGACCCGTTTCAGTGACTATCCCTGTGGTTGACTGACCCGGGATTCGTTACAATGGGAGATATGATCGAGAGTTCAATTCGGATTCTATAGTTCAAAGTTGTAGACAAGAGGTAAAAGCGGTCACAACGGGTAAAAGTAATTAAGTAATTGAGACAACGATTAGTGTTTCGATAATTTTCAACAAAAGTGTTTTGACTTTATTATTAAAAATAATGTTAAACTCTGTTCAATACTGTTAACCAACCGATTGGTTGTCCGTAAGTATTGTCGTATTATATAATAACTACTGTTTTGACAACGGATTCAATAATAATATTAATATCAATATTAATCTACAATTTGTCTGTAATTTCATTAGTAATGAACCGAACGATTGATGTCTTCTTCTGAGTCCAAGTCTAACAAAGTTTTCACTCAATTCAAAACTCATTTCTTCGGATGTGATCTTAAATTTGTCTCAAATGGTCTGAAATGGTTGTTAAAGTGCGTGAAGAGTGAGATAAAAATAATTCGATAAACAAATGAAAGCAAATAATTATATTAATTGTAAATATAATAAATGAAACGCTAAGTCAGAGTCACTTACAATGACTTCAATGATCATAAGCCGACCCACAATTGGGTCAAAACTCTTAGAAAATTAATTTTTTACATAACGACACGAATTATTTGTTTCTTACATTATTTTAAATACATTTTTACATAAAAACGAATCACAGAATTGTTTAAATCAAATTAAATTTATAGAATCGATGAGAAATTAATGAAAATATCGTTGATTTGATGTCAATCATGATCTCTAAGTGACAAAACATAATCATCTCGTCATCAAAACAATTGCCGAATCATTTCTAAACAGTTTGACGGCCCAAACGAACAGCTCATTCAAAATAAAAATAAAACTTTAATTTAAAATTAAATAAAAACAATTTAAATGAATTATTTGTCAAATTAGCTAAAGTTAGTTCAACTTCAATGAGTATAATCATATAATTTGGTAAAAATAAGCGACAAATTCATGACAAATAGAGTCAAACCATTCGAACGCCTGTCCATCGGTAATGACTTATCAATGATACAAATCAATCGCTTTTTGTACTTAAATTAAAACCGAAAACAATAAAAATGTGAAACAAATGATCGGTATTTCAGATATCGTTTTGTCTCTAAGTTTCACCACATTTTGAGGCACCGAATGAATGGACCAAATGATCCTAATTTTATTATTTGACTGCTCTTTCGTTCAGTCATTCTTCATATCTTCAATGGTTTCTTCAAGTCTTCTATTCTAACCATTCTTTTAGAGCTCTTTGTCATTAAAGGCGGAATCGTTTTCATTGGCATTTGGTTTAAAACAAAATGACTGCAAACGTCTAATCGGATGAAACACTTAAAACAAATGTGAATAAGTGTTACAAAAATAGTGACCATCGATAGGATCACGCGATTCAATGAATTATGAATTGATGAAAGAGTTTCGCCGATATATAAGTACATCTCATGAGAGGATACTCTTAACTGCTTCGTCAAGAATGGGATCATTGGCTCCGGTCGGGTGTTGGCCACTGAATGTGCGGAGAATAGCGTCGCTGCGTCTCTGGTCGTGGATGTTCGGGATGTGCGGGTAATCCATATTTCGAAAGTCATTCATATGTGGATGAAGTGATGGATGAGAACTGTGAGAGTGAAATGTATAAGAATTGTTGTGATGCGGACCTATTGATGGCATAATGCTCTCAATGGCGCGCTGGGTCTTCATGTCTTGTTGTTGGTAACTTTCGCCGCTCATTCCGTAACTGTTCACCTCTTCGTCTTCGTCGTCTTCGTCATCATCTTCTTCGTCGTCATCTTCATCGTCGTTGTCATCTTCAAGATTGTCGTCGAGTCCTTCAATGCCAGACAGATCGACAGACATGTCCTGCTCTTCCTCTTCATCGTCATTAAGTATTGACTCGACGGCAACCGCGGCTTCACTTTCGGGAATACCGAACCTATGATTCCAAGGGATCAATCTATTGTCGGAAGCGTTGTTCAGAATAGAATCGGTCCAATCTTCTGTGCCATTATCTCCATTCATGTCTGAGTACATATCGAGTTCATTGTGCTGTTGAGTTGGGTCGACATAACTATTTAAAGGCACATGACTTTGACCATCAATTCGGGGCCCGTTTTGAATGTGAAGATTGTGGTGAATGTCATCGTAATAATGGCTCACATTTCCTGAATCTGTTTCAGACCGCGAATGCAAGAAATTAGATATTGTTTCATCTTTTTCTTCGTTTTCGTCTTCATCACTATCGTCTTCATCGTCTTCCGATTCGTCAGATTCTTCGGGTTCGTCTTGTCTTCTGATTTGGCTGTTATGAGAATGATATTCGTCATCGTTTCCTATCGAAGATTTTCGTTTCCTATTTATAAAATGTTTTTGTTCTTCCTCTTCGAAAGACGATCGGATGAGTTGATACCACGCGGGAGGCGGTGGCGGAAGGTTTAGGGCTGAAGATCATTGCATTTTAGTGAATGTCAATAAAATAACTTCAATCTTACGTTTTCCTTCGGCGACTAAATCTTTGTCGGCTTTCAGTGAAACTGTTTCTTCATTTAAAAACATTCGGTCAATCATAACATGTTCTGAAGACGGCGTCTCTTTCTATAGTCAAAGGAAGACCATATCAGATGAGATCTGATGGCAGAAGAAGGGATTGATTGTCACTTACCATACTTTGTTTGAGCAAAAGTACCCGAAACTTATCGAATAACTGTTGCTTTTTATACAACAAGTGATGAGAAATCAATTCAAACAACTTATCGCCTAAAATGATGAGATATTAAAGTCATGTTATAGTTTGAACTTTTCTTACTTTTTTCCATGTCTTTTGTGGTCATAGTCGGAGAGTTGAAGACATGATATCGAAGCAATCTCTTGCAGGCGTCGTCTCTCGAATTGAAAGGTCTTTTGGTGTCGGGCTTTAGGGCATTGTTTTGGTCGACATTCAACTGCTGTTGAATACTATAATCGAAAATTGCGTTAAGTTTTAGATAAAATAAGAGGAATCGAGTCATTCATACGCCTTCACAATCCTTGCGTTTCTTCGTTCTTTGTCTAAATGCGAGTCATGTTTGATAATAGATGTCTTGGTTGTGGTAGAAGTAGTGACATGTGTGGTGACATGTGTTGAAGTAGTTGCCGGCGTCTGTGTATGCAATCGTAAGTGTATTACCGTCGAAGTCGGAGCTGATTGTGTCTATAAATACGTCAAATGAAGTCATGTCTTATAAATAATATCATTCATACCTTAATAACTGTTTGTTGCGTTTGATTATTGGTCATTGACTTCAGATTCTGCAACTGTTGTTTGGCCGGAGTGGTGAAAGTGATCAATTGGTTGCCCACTTGTATGGTAGCGGTTCCACTGGAGGGCGTACTCACGGGGGTGACCAACCGAAGCTGAGATGATCCCTGGTTTACAGGTGTCTGCTTAAGTAGATTCACTAAATGCACATTTTGTGGCGATTGTTGAGTTTCGGCCAATGTCTGGCTCTGGGTTTGACTCTGAGCCGAAGACTGCAACAGTTGCTGTGTTTGTTGCGATACACTGATGGGAGAGACTGTGTTCTGTACCGGTTTGCCATCGATCGAGACATTCGGATGCAAATGTCTCGCCTGATTCATCTTCTGCTGCAAAGATAGCAATTCCTGCAGAAGCTTAATGTCTGTAGTCGTCGGTGACTTCAAACTCGACAAATTTCTAATTTGTGTTTCGAGTCTTTCCAGAAACTCGTGATTATTAGGACTCACTTGAATCATAGGCACACCGTTTTGGTCGATGACAGTTGTGGCCGTCCCGTTGACACTGGCATTGGTATTGTTTGCAATGTTTGGTGGATTGGGTCCACTCTGGAAATCAGTGGTTAGTGTCTTTGGAGGACTAGTGAACACAGTTGTAGGCGTTGTGGTCAACACTATTGAAGTTGGAATACTATCACAGCTACCGATTCTGATCACAGCATTGGAAGAACCATTTGAGACATTGGCAACAGTTGTGTCTCTCGTCTGCACAGGAATTGTTAGAATTGTCTGCTTTTGTTGTTCTAAAGAGTTGTTTATGTTTTGCACCGTTAATGGAATTAAAGTGGTTTGAGATGTGATTGGTTTCGACTCTTCACTGCCGGTCGTCGGACCACTAGAGAGGGCCAAAGAAGCCACGATATCGGGAACTTTGACCGCTGGACCGGTATTTAACTGATCCAATAAGGCAGAAGTGTTTTGACCACTAACTGAATTAGCGGTTGAGGAAGTAGTAGTGGAAGTGGTAGTGCTTGTCATAGATGTTGTAGTCGTTGAGTCTATGGTAGGAGTGGTTGAGTCGGGGGACGGTTGGGAAGAACCTAAACCACTGTCTTTCAGAGGATCACTATATTTAAGATTATTTGAGTTAGAAATCAATTGCGACTGAATTTGTGGTTGAATTCCATTTGAATGGATGTTTTGCAGAATTACACTGCCGTCGGGACCTAAGGCCAGACGCAATTGCGGCGGAGCTGCCGATGCGACACCACTCGGGGCCAAAACTATGTTCGGCGGTTGGTTTGGACCGCTCGGAACCATTAGAACCGTCTGCTGTGAGGTTGGCGTCTGAATTAGTTCCGAATGAATGGCACCACCGGTCAAGTCTGTCATCGAGTTATTAGTCGGAGAAGAAGGAGGACTCGATTCGGGCAGAATTCCATGTTCTTTAAGGAGTTCGGCCAAATTGACCGAAGGCTTCGATTGTTGTGGAAGTTGTGGTCGAGTGGCGATTATCTGAGGTTGAGATGTGAAGATCACTGTGTTTGAGTTGGCGACTGATGGTACGGATGTCTGGATAAGTGTTTGACCATTAGTATTATCTGTATGTGAAAGGAGAGCGTGAAGAGCCGGATGTGTTGCCGTTTGCAGACCTGGATTGAGATTTGCGGTCAGATGTGAGGGTAAGTGATGGGCTCCGATCGGGATCATTGTGTTTCCCAATTGGATACTATGAGTGTGTTGAGTGTTGACCGTTGCGGTCGAAGACTGTTGTTGGGATATAATCTGTGGTTGTGATGGTATTGCCACCAGAACCGGACCATTCGGTGTTTGTATCTGAAGGAACTGTTGACCAGTCGGCACATTTGGTGATGACTGATGAGGCGCACCGATCAGTGATGGCGGACGCGTAAAAATTATATTAGACGCGTGTCGGCCGGCACTGGTCATCACAACTCCCGGCGTCCCAGAAGTGACTGTCGTTGAGTGGTTGGGTATCACAAAAGTCTGAGGTTGTGGTGATTGTGAAGGTGTCTGTTTGGCCATATTTGATGTCTGACCGTTCAATGCATTTAATAATCCATTGTTATGATCGGTAGCTGTTATTGTGGTTCCCGTCAGACCATTACTCATCGCAACCATCGGATTCGATGGCGACCTAAGAGTCAATTGAACAGAATTTGGAACATTTCCTAAGTTTTGTTGAAAGAGTTGAAAGGGTTGCGAACCAATCCCTGAAATCATGGGATTTAGTATATATGTTCCCTGAGGTCCGGCTGACAACACACCGGCCGGTTGTCCTCCCGGTCCGAGAAGTATCTGCTGTGTGGTCGGTGCTGACGACCCATTAGTTTGTCCCACATTTGGAGGCAAACTATTGATGACTTTCAAAGTGTTCTGTTGTGCTAATTGTCCGCATTTGTTCGCACTGTTCGTCGTCACGGCATTAGTCGTCGACACTCCAGAACCGGGAGGTTTCGGAAGGATTTGTTTGTTTGACCGCGAGGTCAATGGAGTCGATGATAATTTGGTGGTAGCATTGGTGCTGACGATGGACTGAAGGGCTGGGCTCTGATTCGTTGGTAATATTTGAGTTCCCGAAGGAGTCTGTATTATCTGCACCAACTGTCCCGGTTGTATACCACCCGTCAATTGCGATCCGTGAGTAGCTCCCGATCGCGGGGCTGTTAGCAGAAGTTGTTGAAGACCGGGTGCTGTGGCCATAGGCATCCCATTGGCCGACATTATGAGTTGTTGAGGCAGTTGGACTGTCATAGAGCCGTTGGCGTTTCGCGGACCTGTTATTTGAAACGATGTTGGCGTCCATGGAGGTGCGGGTGCTCGTAATGGAACAGTGGACGTGATCTGTCCTATGGGTGTAGTACTGGTTAATGTGGTGAGTGATGGCTGTGCTATAGATATTGATTGGGCGGTGACGGCACTCGAGAAAGAGATCGGGATGAGACCAACTGAAGACGAGACCATATTTATCATTTGCTTTTCGTCTATTATTAAGGGACCGGACATCGACTTATTTACAGACAAAAGTGGAGAACTGTTTCCTCCAGAACTGGTCACCTGATCCACTTGTTTGGAGTCTGTGACCAGAGAAGTGATGGGAACAGCTGTGGCGCCGTTCAGTTCCATTTGCTTTACTGCCGCAAACGTCTTGTGCGACGAGTTGTCGAGATTGGGATTCACTCCACCTTCGAGTCGTTCAATGGCTCCGTTCGTGTTCTCCAGAAATGATTGCAAGAGCTGTGGGTCATCGATAACATCAAGAAGACATCGGCTGCCATCGTCCATTGCTATGTTTACTAGATCAACAATGGCCAGAACGGGTTAGATCTACTGCAGTGATGCACCGATACATTGCGCTAGTGGTCAGCCGTAATCACTATCACCTATCGGGTAATCGGTAACCAAAACATGAATTGCATTTCACTCAACACTCAAAACAAAATATTTTGAAATTTAATTTACTTTTCATTTGAGAAACGATTAATTGAATAAAATTTTATTGATTTCCTTATCATCGATGATAGCAATGGAAGCGCTCAATGGGTCGCTCGGGTCACAGATCTGACACTTCATATCGTATATCAATGGATGGATCAATCAATAAGTGACAAACAAGTCTTTGTCATCAATAGAGCTCATAATCTTGGGCTCAACGTCTGGATCTGATCGGTAAACAAGTGTTAATCTTCAATCTCTTTGTCATTTGTCTCTGTTATCACTGCTATCAGTTGTCAATATCAGATGTGGATGGTGTTGATGATGGTGTTAGTGGTACTGATGGTAGTGATGATGCTCTGATTGTTTCACTGCACATGACATTGACTGAAGTGCCAAATGTTTGTTGACATTTGTCGTATAAAAACCATGAGATATGTGAACCGAGTTTTGCCATTGAGTGCAAAGGGAAGGCATAGACAGTGGACGGACTCGAAGGCAGATGGCTCTCCACCTGGTTATCAATTACATCCACCTCATTGTACTAAATTATCAAGACCAAGACCATTTCCGTTTATCACTAAAAGACTAGATCATCTCTTTTTTCGCTATTTTCCTCCAATAAATATATTTTTCAATTTATTTTTCTCTTAAAATGTTTGAAAATATGGTCACTATTTGTGATCCTTTATTCAAATTTAATGATCTTTAATGGCATGACTTCGGGCGAAGACTGTGTTAGGGTTAGTGATAGAGGACTGGTATCGGAATAAAGTTTAGATACGATTACAATGCGATCGCACCTCTGGTTCAGTGCCTGTATTTGTAATATATTTGTTAGACATAACCATAAATAGTAATGACTGACAATTAACTGATTCATGTGAAGATCCAATGATCATCACATTTGTCAAACCAGGTGTCAATCTAGTGGTAGACCTGTGCCGACCTGAGTCTTATGTAAGGCCGTGTTGGGTCGGTTGAGTCCGAGAAGGTCTCAAACAGTGAAATGCCATTCATATAGGTTTGGAAATCGGGTCGCATATAAGGAAAGGCATAGTAAGGGATAGTAAGCCGTAGTGTAAGCGATAGTAAGGCATCGCAAGGAATAGCAGTGACGGCAGGCATGAGAGCAGAGCCTCGTATAGCCTGTGCTCAGAGCCCGGACTCAGAGCATAGGCTATACGCACAACAAAACACTATACGTATTGAGACAACAATTGTCTGAAATGACTGCCATTTGTTTAATCAAATTATTTTAAGCCAAATATGAATTTCTTGAGACAATTGTTGTTTGATTTGGACCACGAGTGCCAACACATGTTGTGTTTGGTGTATATCGTGTCTGAACAGGCATTTCAACTAAATTTATGGCAAAATAATTTCAGACTTACCCGAGTCTGTCGATCATGTCTTGAGCACAGTATCCTCAGCTCGCGATTGGCTGCTCTCATACCTGTCCTCTCATTGGCTCAACATTTGCACCGACACAGCACTCAAACTGCACAGACTCGCAGTCGAGTCCCCTCTCTATCAGACCGAAGGGTAATCTCACAGATCTCGTCAATTAGATAATCAAACTCTTCATTGGATCTAATCATCACTCACTTCATTACATTCTTCCCGATGTCTGTTCCGGTCCTTTCCCAGTGTTGTCCGTAGGAACTAGTTTGTCAGTCCCTTTCAGACCCCACACAACCCTTTCCACTATCCTTTACATTCAGTAAATGACAAATTGATTTAATTCTATTTTATGGGTGTACTTGGTTTGGATGATTATAATCACCCATTTGGTCATGATTTGCATCTTTCTCTGTCGGCTCCTTTCAATCAAAACCTTAATGACATAGCTATGTATAAATAATTCAAACCATGATATTATTAATAACTAATTCAATAACATTTATATCAGTGTTTAATCTGACTGACTATTTGCGACTCAATGACAGTGCAGTCCATTGATTGATAAGGAATTTAAAGAATTACTTTCATATCTACCACTCATAAGATTACTTTAAGATCAATGAAGAGTCACTCAACCGATCCTAATCTTTCATCTCATTCAAAGATCAGATTAACTGTTGAGTGCGTGTAAGGTATTTATCATTAGATCAATAGTGGAATCAATCAGAGCTATGCCGGCGATGCCTCTAATGCCGCGATCATTATTCTTGTAGAGGCGTAACCGTTATATCGACTCAATTAAGTGATGTCATTACAGAGGCGTTCCGTTTGGCATCTCTTTGGGTATTATCGATGGAGTAATTTTGTTGGTTCTCTGGTCTCCCTCTGAGGCACAGACTCTGGCTCTGGCACTACCAGTCAGTCAGTCCGTCAGTCACTGACACATAGACTCAGAGACCGACAAATGTTTATTTCCTTCATTGGATTCACTCCTCTGAACACCGAAATAGTTATCGTTTCGGTCTTTATTTGCTTTCAATCACGTGATTGAACTTTTAATTATATTTAATGAGTCGGCAATCGATTAGAGACCGGACTAATTAGATTGGCTTTCGGTAGGCCTTCCTATCAAATGTTGGCTCAAAAATACAAACATAGGATAACATTAGGCCTCTAATGGATTAACTAATAGATAAATCTCAACCATCTTTAGGCAAACCCTTGCCTATAGACTCAAACAAAAAGTCGATTTGCGGTTAAATTATTTTTATTTTCGGTGATTTACAAATGTTTTGTCTAATAATTAAAATTAACATTAAATAACATAAAATTTTCTTAAATACCGAAAATTTATTTCTCACTATAATTATGACTCGAAATGCATTTTATTGAGGAATTGAGTCGAAAGTAATTTAAAGAATGACTGAGAATATAGTGAATCAATTGAATTGAGAGACAGTTTTGTGTGAAATGCGATAACAAAGAGAAGGAAATCGCTATTTTGTGCTTTCCCTCGATAGCACTTTTATTATAATGTCATTCGAAGCTATTTATTTGGTTTTAATTATTTAGATTTTGTGCAAATCTAAGGCAATCACAGCATTGAAACAAAGAGTGGAATGCATTGCAGAGAGAGAGCTCTGATATAATAACAACAATCTCTTTAATTTTAGATCGAAAACTAGAGTTAAAGCAATAAATTAATTAACAATTTAATAAAAAATAGTAAACTTTGTATTTATATGAGAGTCAACGACGAGAGATGTCAACCAATATAAGGTGTCCTTTGATTTATATTCAAGATTTCACTCCTACTGTGGGTTCAGACAAATATCGAGTCAGACCGAGAATGCGATAAATCATCGGATTATTTGTAAATACCTTTTTCCGAATTTCTTATGAATGAAAACGAAAATCGCAGACAATAAGAGACAAACAAAACCGACGACTATATACATGATGCCAATGAACGGGTTCTTTCCGCCCAACCAAGAAGTGTTTGATATTATGAAACGTTTGGTCCCTTTGAACGCCACCACCGGATAGTCTGTTCCCGAAAAGCAAGTTTTGTCAAAACGTTAGCATCAAAGTCAAAGTCAATCTCTCAAATTGGGTTCAGATTTATCCAAGAATTGATAGAAAAGATGGAAATCATGTGAAATCAATTGAGAAGACATTCAACACTTACTGTAGTTAACAATTAAGACGTAACGGCCTTTGGGTAGTGATGAGTGATAGTTAACTGTATTGTCGTCTTTGTCGTGTGCGATACGACCCCAAAGTTTTCGGAATGTCGGTAAGGCCGCAGTCCTCATCCAAACGATGAGGTCCTCATTGAGATAGCCGTTGTTGTTTGGGTTCTTCGGATCCAATTGATAGACTGGTTTTTGCCAATTGGGCGGTTGAACTGTATTTAAGAAGGCATAGGACAGGTTCTGCCCTTCAGGTACTTTTGGGTTCCGAAACTTTGCATTTTTGTCTGTGGCCCAGGCTATGCCTGACTTAATCACGGGTACGGTTTGCGGTTGACGTGAAGCCTCTGAAATTGCATCGGGGTATCTCTGGAGCTGAAATGTATCGTTGAATAGACTGTTAGCGATTGCACCGCACGGCGCGACCTCTTTCTGGTCCCTCTCAGCGAACGGAACGCAATCTTTAGGAGATTTAAGGCCTTCGCCTAACAGTTGTCTGTCGTCTCTCGACTTCACATATCGTCTGTGGTTTTGATAGAAATTAGTTAACCCATAGTAGAGATAGACATCGCGACGGATGTCCTCATCTATGGTGAAGTTTATACGGCACTGACACTCGCCCTTAATCTGAGCGATCACATCAGCGCAGAGCACAGGTTTGGTCCGTTTCGGTTGATCCGAAGATCCCGTCCATTGCTCGCAAGTCGTGTAATTCAGTTCAATCTCTTTAACCTTTACATTGATTTCGATCAATAATGAGAACTAATTCATTCAACTAATACCTGGTTTGAAGACACTAGAAGTCCGATCCCGATGGGAATGAAGGCCACTCCGATGAGGAAGAAAGTGGGCAATACTGTGCCGACGGTAAGGATTGGTGACCACGACGGCAACTTCTGCTGCTTGAATGCACTGCCTGTCAATTGATTGCAATCAGTTTTAGTCTTTTCATTACAAACAATTGTCTATCAAATCGTTATCAAAAGAAACACATGTTTTGGTTAATTAACCATTAATTAGTAAATTATAATCAAAATAAAATCAATTACTCGAAGGCTTTTGACTCTTGTGGTCGATCGCCACCACATTATTGGCCATCACTTGGGATGACTAACACATGAGAACCCGTAGTCTCGATCAATATGTTATATATTGGCTTAAAATCAGATTATTCACTGAATTTGAGTCAATATTCACTAAAATAATCTCATTTTGATGTCAATCACTAAATGACTCAAATATTGATTTAATTAACGTTTCGCTAATCTATTGATACGAATGGGTCTCAACTTATTGTTGACCAAAGACTCAGACAATCATAGGTTTAGTTCACAGGACTTACTCTCAGACTGTACTCAAACAGTGATTCAGTGATTCAGTCAAACAGTGTTTATGTTTTGGTCAGTCTTTCACTTAATTTAATTCTTTTTCATTCACTTTTAAATACTTTTAAATTACTCTCAAATCATAACTAATTCTTACTTTTAATCATAATTTATATTTATTTAAATTGAAGTTTATTTCCCAATAATTTTGATTAAATTTGTGAACTGAGCTCTACCTCGAAATCAGGAGCGATGACCGAACGGCCGGTCAGATGGATCTGATCCGGATGTGATCGGAGATGAAGTTTGGATGTACTGAAACATTGGAAGACATTGGAAGATAATAATAATCGGATTGAGTGTTCGGTAATCTAAGCCTCGGTTGTTATCGAGTGTTCGTCAAATGTCAACGAAAGCCAATCGGAATGTGAAGTATGTCTTATGTCTTATCGAAACCGATTGAAGATTAAACCCATTCCTCAGAATCGCTGAATATTCTGATCACTAAATGGTCTTAAATGATGTAATTTATATCAAATGACGACAAACGATATCAGTAATCAAAATACTGTTTGTTTGTCGACTGAAATATCTATTTAAGTCCTTTTCAGTGTTTGTTCGACATTTAGATTAAACGGAACTCAAAACTAATTTCTTCGTTAATAGTTTGAGATATTTAGTAAATCCAAGTCTTAACTACAGAAGAATCGAGTTTAGTTGAGATATCAAGTTTATATAAAAACAATTGAATATATGATTATATCATTATTTAAGTTTTGGCAATAGTTGTGCTCTTTTTGTACA
>JAQGAJ010000507.1:0-14695 GCA_034689365.1 Liebstadia similis | reverse complement strand
ATTTGAATCGATTGTTTTCACTAAACTCTTATTTAATATTTAGTGAAATATTTTTAAACAAAAACACAAATCAAATCTTCAGAGAGAATGAGACAATAATTCAGACGAAATTGTCTCAAACTTTGGAACAGTTGGCCAAAAGTTCAGATCCTTTGGAATTATTTTATAGCAAAACTATTGCCAAAGATTTGATGAAAGATATTAAAGACGCGGCCAAAGAGTGGAATATAAGCGGTCAGTCATTGGGTTTTAATAAATGCCAATAAATTATAATCATTTTGTTCAGAGATTATAACTTTAGATGACTTTAAGAATTACAGAACTGAGACAAAGAACACAATTAAGACTTATTACAAACGGGGAAATCTAACTCTTCATACGACACCACTTCCCGGGACAGGAATTCTTTTATCATTCATAATGAGAGTAATGGAGAACTTCGACGATCTCTATCCGAATGCATTCAAATCGTTGGACACTTCGGTCCTCTTTTACCACCGAATCATCGAAACTTTCAAATACGCGTTCGCACAGCGGATGGAATTGGGAGACAATCGGTTCGAGAATGTGACCAAAGTTATGGATCTCTTGGATTCGGAGGAATTCGTTCAATACATTCACAATAGGATCAATGATAGTACCACTTATGACGATGCGGGCCATTACGGGGCAAAGGTCTTCATGAGTGAAGATCACGGGACGTCTCACGTGGTTGTGATTGACAAATACGGAAACGCGGCTTCAGTTTCGGCCACAGTTAACATGTAGTCAGTATTGATGGCGATTGAATCGATTTTGTCATTAATTCTTGTCTTAAACTGTTTTATGAAAATCTTAAGCTTCGGCAGTAAAATACTATCGAAGAGAACGGGTCTTATCCTTAATGACGAAATGGATGACTTCAGCTCTAACTTCACCAATGGTTTTGATGTCCCGCCAACTGATCATAACTTAATAGAACCCGAGAAGAGACCGCTCTCTTCGATGTGTCCGTCGTTTTTCATCGACGGTTCCGGTAATGTTAGGCTTGCGATCGGCGCTTCTGGAGGTACGAAAATAACCACTTCTGTAGCGATGGTTGCGATAAGACATCTCTGGATGAATGAGACCATAAAGAAAGCCATTGATTGGCCACGACTTCATCACCAACTGTTCCCCAACGAAATCATTTACGACAATAACTTTCCGACAGATATATTGTCTCAAATGAACCACAAATTGGGTCACAAGACTAAGGGTTTGGGCGAAGACAGAGGAGCCATCGTTATGGCCATCGGTCGGATCAATGGCTCTCTTGAGGCCAACTCTGACTTCCGAAAGGGCGGATCAGTCGATGGAATTTAGATAATAATTGATTTATTTATTTTCAATAATTTACTTTTATATCGATTCCAATATTTAAACATTTAATTAACATTTTGATGTCTTTCCTGAAGTCTTGTCTCCACTTTATATACTTCTTTCAATATATAGAACGATCGAACCAAACGAAAGACAGTCAACGAGTTTATCAAAACCATTAATGACATCGATATTAATTTATACCATTCAAGGGCTCTAATCAATAGAACCATTTGAACGAATATGAGGACCACTAAGAGTCCTAAAAGAGTTCCAAACCCTCCGATCGGGTTTGAAAATACGATCTGTCAATAGAGAAAAGTATTGAATCGATTCATTAGTAAAGCGATTGTAATTACATAATAGCGTAGATGCGATTGATTCCCGGGTTCGGCACAATTAGTGTTGGCCTCAGACTTGTAATACTCTTTGAAATACTTGACAACAACTCCCTGTCCGTAGAGCATAGAGTCTGACCACGAATTGCACGGAACTAATGTGTTTCTGGTCTCGAGTTTTTGCCATTTTCCCAAATGTAATGAAGACTTATGAAGAATATCATAGAATTGTGGAGAATATAAGTGAGAAGTGAGCATAAGAAACGAACTCATCCAAGAGATGACCACATGTTGTGCCGTCCACGAGACGTCATAGTAGAGAGTGCTCTGAGCGAAACAGAGGCCCACAAACGAGGAATAATATGCGATCAGAAGAGACCGAAATAATATGAATTTAAGTCTATCGTTGAACGACGTCTTCAGACGATCCACTTCTTCGCGGATCTGTTCGGCATTTGAAGTGCAGTTATGCGACGGCTGTTCGTTTGAGAACTTTGTCGGAAGAATCAATGACTTAACGCCTGCCAACCAATTGATTGGCGTTCCCGTGGCTTTGGATGTCTCGTAGGCCCGAATTATATTCGGACAATACATTAACATATAAATGACTATCGGATATGATATGCAGAGAATGCCAGTCAAGCCGTGGTTCGAGTATATGCTGAGCGAACATCGGATGTGACCCCAGAAACAGGCGAAGAGTATCAACAGAGAAGTGGTGTAGACATAAAACGATCGCATGAATGCCGGAAGTAATGGTATGATCTGAAACGGTATTAGTCTTGAGTCCAATATCAACTGATCAGTGACTGATCACTTACCACATGAAGCAAATGCAAAATGAATGGCCGACCGATGAAAAGGACGCAGAACTGGACGACATGGAAGTCGATCAGATGGAAGTTCTGAAGGAATCATAGGTTAATAACATGGTTTAGATATCAAGTGATACCATCGCGACGTTTGTGTGAGACTGCGGTAACCACCAAACGGTTCGGTAAAGATTGAGGTATTGGGTGGCCATCGATATGACGAACACAAGAATGGTCTGCATCTCGAAGAGGAGCTCACTTTCAGACGAAAGTTTGGGCAGATTTATGTGTTTCGGAGATATCGAAGAATGACATAAATCAGACCTAAAGATAAGAGAGGGTTGAAGAGAGGGTCCGACCACTCGGAGGACAGACCTGTCATCGATGGGCGGTTTGGGGGCCGAGAGTTTGGAAGCGTTTCGCCGGTGATTAGGCATTAGAAGAAAGAGTTTGTTGTTTTTGCCCATAACTTATCGTTTGGTTACTCGTGGTTACCATCAATTCAGTTATCATTAATTACTTAATTATTGGTTTTATTATTAGTTTTAATAAACAAACCGATAATCGGATCAATGTTTTGATCAAAACAGTCAAACAAATCATATGTTTTAAACTCAATTCAGTCCATAAGCAAAGTCTTCAAACGTCTGTCCCATCGGTTCCTTCATTACAGTCCCAGAGCTATGGTTTTGGACGTAATCTACGGTTAATTTCAATTGAAGTTCAGTCGAGAAGAGGTGTAAACGATGTAAATGTTTGCAAACGACTCGTCGTTTAAATGAAAGGTAAATGGCTTTAAACCCATTTAACGCACACCTATTGGGCACTAACTCCCAGTCCGACCACTGCCTGTCCATCACTGCACGGCTTCCGCACTCCAGACCTCGAAATAACATTATTGATCTGATTTGGTGTTAAAGAACCGCTGAGTAAACATTGGAACTGATATGTGATGATTGCAGACATGAAATTGATAGCGGATTAAGGATAGGAAAAGAAATAGGGTGATCTCAGAACTGATGGCAACTGCACCTAGACCTTGCCAATTAGCAATTGGCAGTAGCTATCAGCATGGTGCTTTCAGACGAACTGTTCATAACACCTTCACATTATAGAATAATCACAGATCAGTCTCTTATTTAATATCTATTCAATAATTATCAGGAATTTTACTTCAATTGTGATAAGTGTTAGGAATTATGAACTTTTGTTATCAAAGAATAGTTGAATAATCAGGAATAACATTGTCATCACTCGTAATATGACTTTTATGTCTCATTTAATTAAAGTGTTTTTAATTGAACGGTTCGTAAATTTGTTTATTTGTTTAATTCGTTTAATTTTAATCTATAATTATTAATTGAATCTATAATTATGATTTAGATTGTTTGATCGATTTTTCAGTTCATTTCAATTTGACTTTTATTTCGATTTATTCGACGTCAAGTCATATATTGCTTGAAAGCAATTAAATTTATTTAAATTAGAATTTTATTTTAAATTAGTAATCGAGTCATAACTAGCTATAACTCGAAACCCGTTCTCACAATTCTCGCAATTCATTACTTCATTGAATCACTTTATCTCTAAAACCCATTTAATTTCAAATTCAAAATATTTGACAAAAAAGCAAAACTTCGCTCAAATCGTAAGCAGTTTTTGTCCAAAAGTAGTGTTTTATGTGTTTCTGCAAAACTTGTTAGACATTAATCTTATGCCAAGTGTTGGGTTCAGTGTTTGAAAACTATGTTTTATTGTTTTACAATAAACATCCGCTTATTTTTGGTTATATTTCCAACAAATATATCGATTATTTATCGAAAATATCACTCTTTGTGTTAAATATTTTGTATTTAAAATTTTCGATTTAGAGCCAAACCAACGACAAGTGCTGTCAATTGACTCGAATAGTGATCCAAACGAACAAATTTTGTGGAAAACAACTAACGCTTAATATAACTCAATATAACTGAATATAACTCGACTATCATTGCTATCATCGATCGATTGCTTCTTCATTAGTGGGAATCCAATGTCTGTCCATCGATAAGAGTTCGCAAATGCAAACAATCGCCAATCAATTTAATCTAATCGTCACTTTCGAGTCCACAAAAACCTTTACTTCGGATAAAAACTCTGGTTTTGCGCTAAACTTCAGCTAAAACTCGATAAAGTTTTCCTGTAATTGATAGCAATAAATGGTTTTTATTGACTTTGATTCGTATCGAAGGACAGACCGTCTCTCTATTGGTTGGCATCGTTTGACTGATTTGGCAAAGAGTGGGAAAACTCATACAAACTCAGAGAAGAGACTCAAAAATCAAAATTCATTTCAATAGTTATCCGATTATTCAAATCAATACATCATTAGAACAAAAGTTCTGAAATCAAACTCAACTGAAGAACTTCCTAATCATCTCTGGTGTCAACGATGTCGACCACTATTGTTGAAGAATCGATGTCAACCAATGGAACTCTTTCGGCATCGAGTAGTCTGACCACAAAGTTATACCGAAAGCGATATTTAATGCTATTATTGTTTGTATTGCTTTCGATGTCGAATGCCTTTCAATGGATAGAATACGCGATAATAGAGAATATTGTCGTCAAATATTACGAAACGACAACTTTTTGGGTGAATTGCACTTCAGTGGTATATATGGCCGCTTATATCGTGGGTATAATTCCGGCCACTTTTATCCTCGACAAGAAGGGACTCCGCTTTAGTATACTTTTGGGTGCTTTCGGAAACTGTTTTGGATCTATAATTAAGTGCTTTAGTGTTAATCCAAAGTTGTTTTGGCTAACAATGATTGGACAGACAATAGTCGCCGCTTCACAACTCTTTGTGCTCAATATTCCGCCCCTTTTGGCCGCCGTCTGGTTCTCCGACAAAGAAGTATCGCGCGCCACAGCTTACGGCGTTTTCGGGAATCAAGTCGGCATCGCTCTGGGTTTCTTCGTGCCGGGACTTCTTGTGCCCAACTTCACCAACAACTCAACCGACCTCAACAGTACTGTCAGCCAAAACTCGACTGTCGTTGGTGTGGAAGAAGTCGGAAGAGGACTTAGAACTCTCTTCATCGGAGTCGCGATCTTCACGACTGTACTATTCGTGGCGATCGTTCTATTCTTCAAAGACAGACCACCTCTACCTCCGAGCACAGCTCAAGCCAATGCTCAAGTAGTTAATCAAAATTCATCATTTTTCGATTCGATCAAAGCTTTGGTTACAAATTCAAATTTCATTCTTCTATTCTTCACATACGGCTTGAATACCGGTGTCTTCTATGCGGTGTCAACTGTTCTCAACCAAATGGTCACGGGAGCCCTCGGCGATGACTATGTAAAACAAGCCGGTTATATGGGATTCACTCTGACTTTGGCCGGAATTCTGGGATCAATAGTCTGCGGATATCTATTGGACTGGACTCGACTGTTCAAAGAGATAACTCTTGGAGTATATATTTTCTCACTGTTAGGAATGACTGCATTCACCGTTGCCTTAAAACTCAAATACGTTTGGTTCATGTTTTTGGTCTCCGGAATCCTCGGCTTCTTCATGACTGGCTATTTGCCGATCGGCTTTGAATTGGCCGCAGAGATCAGTTACCCTCAGCCGGAGGGCACTTCTGCCGGACTGCTCAACGCCTCGGCTCAGGTATTGAATTGTTGAGGAATTGCCATCATCTGAATGACTGACTTTTTCCAGATATTTGGTGTGATATTTACGTTCGGCGGGTCCGCCGTCATCGACGCCTTCAATAGTCTGACCGCAAATATTGCTTTCGTTGTCGCTCTTATGTTGGGAACAGTGCTGACAGTCCTCATCAAAGCCGACCTCCAAAGACAAGCGGCCGAACAAAAACAAAACGATACAAAACTTCTTAATAAGCCGTAAAAAGATTTCATCGCGTGATTTGTCATGTCTTCCAACGAAGAAATTGTTTTCATTATTAATCAATTATTTAAACATTTTTTGTCTTAAAAACAAATTTATTTATGAAATGAAAAGTTTAATGAAATGAATATATTTTTAAATGTAATCTAATTTATTAAAAACCGATTTATCTCTCAATCAGTGATAATCAGTTCATCGATACCCCAATCCTCGTAACTGCCGTCCGGTAAATACCTTCGGATAATAATCGGTATCTTTCGGGCCCTAAGGAGTGTTCAGAAGTTAGCCGAAGAGGTGAAGAGTTGTCACTTACTTGAGTTCCTTCATAGCGATCTGTAAGGGGTCGGTCTCGCCCTCGAGTTCTACCATAACGGGCGCACACATCGCGATCTGAAGAGCTCGGGTGCCCAACACCCGAGCCCTCTCGTATTTAGTCATGTAAGGGGTGGTAATCTTCTTCGCGTTCTGCTGTCCAACGCCCGGTTCTCCCGGTGCCAACAGATCCACGTTCTCGTCCTCCATCTGATCCATGGCTTCCATATTGTCATCGTCTTCGATGGCGTCATCGAAATCACCGCCAATACTGTCAAACATTTAGATATTTAGACATTTGAAGACTTGGTATGAATCCAAAGAAGTGGACTTCGGATCAGTCGGTACTCACTCTTCGGGTTCGTACTCGTCGTCGGCCATTGTGTCAGTGATTCAGTTGTGTTTGATTCGGTCGGAAGTGATGACAATTGAGACAAACTTTGGTTAAATTAAATGAAAACCGATTCAAAACATTGATCGACAAAAACCATGCGATTCTCAAACGACTCTCAGTTCCCGTCACTTATGCCATGACTTCAAAAGGGCTCTCATTGGGGGCTCTCATGGGTTGGTCTTCAATGACATCAAGATATTCATCAGTTTTGATGGCATTCAACCAATTGATTGACATTTATCTACGAAATCAAGTGATTAATACCGCAATTGATCTCAAGGTCTTCACAACTCTAACCACGAAAAGTGAGGTCAAAGAGGAAGCGATTGCAAATACAAATAATTTTAATTCAATTCAATAATTTGAAAAATTATTACAATTATTATTACAATGATTGTGAGTTTCATAACTAAAAGTGATATATAAACGAAATAAAACAGAAATGTCTGAATGCAAACGATATTTGAGTTAATTATTTGAAAAAGTAATCAATTTTGAGCTCAATTTAGGTTTGAATAGGTATTGAAAGTATTGAACGACTCTTCGTTTAATTATTGTTTCTCATTATTACAATCGGTTATCCGAAAGCGAACTTAACTTAAAACAATTTAATAATTAGTTTATAACTAATAGTTAATAGAATATAAAAATATATGAAATAAATTCTCAATAAATTCAAAGTCAATAATAAATAAAACTGATTAACGAATCGACACAAGAATTGAAAGCAAACTAAGACTCGAAGTGAGCCAACGAGTGGTCGATCAAAGAACTGACCGATTGTTTGTCATAACTCGAAACAAACAACAAATGACTTGATATGAGTTGACTCTTGTCTGTGGATCAGTTATTGTCCACACATTGTCTTAATTCGCTGCAAATGATGTCGAATTCGTTTTCTAAGGCCAACAGAACTCCCGTATTAGTGGTGTTGTTAGCGATCAGAGCGACAATCAGTTTGTCTTTATTGAAGTGAACGATCTGATAGTTCTGGTAATGGCTGACAATGGTTTGACACAAACCGATCCCCAGTTTGCCCGCCTGTTCGACACCCGTCGTGAAGTTGGACGACAGAAATGTCGGCCGACTCGACGCGTTCGGGTCCGACGCCTCGTTCACAACTGTAGACAAAGAGGAATGGATTAGCAATCAATTGATTAGTGTCTTCAATGAGATTAAGACATAGAACTCAAGAAAGGGATCGAAGGAAAGCCGTCGCGACCTTTGATTAGAGGAACGCCTTCTTTATCAGTGATGATAATAGCGATCAAACCATTGATTTTCTTCGTTAATAACATTAAATCCTTTTTGCATTCCTTTGGATTCAAAATAGGATTAATTTATATCAAATTCAATTCATAATTACCTCGATATTAGACATAATCAGTCAATTATAAAATCAAAAACAACTAAAACTTTAAATTAATTACAAATCAATTGAACGACAAATCACTTCAAAAACACCTCTTTTTCAGTGTTTTTCACTTTAATTCACAGACTTATTGATAGTATTTGTTGTCAAATATGTCAAAACGACTCAACTCTTGTTAATTATTTATTTACTTTTAGTTATGATTTAATTCAAAAATAGTTTTTACAAGAAATTAGTCAAAAGTTGGGAATATTTTTCGGCTAAACATATGAAATGTGAAAACGATTTGTGACTAAAATGTATACAAATTTAAAACTTGTGACGAATGACTGACTTCTCTCTCGACTCTATTTCTGTTGACTTCAATCACTTATTTCAATGCAAAACGTCTACAAAAGTCTTACGGAGAGTATAATCAGAGTAGAGAACGATTTTTAAATATGTGAAAGAACAAAGTTTAGCTTAGATTGAGCACAATTGAGCATGGTGACTCGCAAGTTTCAATCTAGCACTACCACTAATAGCCAAGATAGTTTGCATTGGGTTGTGCTGTCAAAAGATAATTGTTTGCAACTAAACAAATATACAAACTTGATAAACTTAGTAAACTCGGTAAACTTGATAATTGATAACAAGATTAAAACATAAAAGAATTTAGGCTAAAATACAAGAAAGGTTTGCCCATCATTGACATCCTTGACATTGTCTAAAGTTGATTATTAGATCTGATTTGACATCTTATTCAATAGTCTTATCGCTTGGAATTTGTTTGAAGAACAAGATATCATTTAATCCTCAGTTAAAACTTTAATTTGTCTGACATTTAATTGTTAACTACTTTTACTCGAGATTTAAAATTCAATCATTGAATTTGAATCTATTTTTATTTAAAGGACTTATTATTTAGAAAATAATTTGTAAATTTATTAAATTCTCCAAAAGAGTCAATATTTTGTTCAATTAGCACAAAACGGGTATTTTTCGGTAACATCGAGGTAGTGGACGCCACGGCCCGGCTCTTCGATGCTGTGGAAGCCGAGACGAGAGTCGCCACCAGTGGCGCACTTCTTGGCCTCGAAGTCTGTCCAATTGGTACACTTGTATGCCGTGAACTTGCATTGGGCTCCACTCAAAGAGGCCTCGAAGTAGAAGACAGACGAGTAGTGATTGCATGATATCTGAAGTATATTTGCTTTGCATCGCGGTTGAGATGTGCCGTTGTGTGGGAAGAAGTCCACGTGACCGATAGGGATAACGAAACCGACCTCACCCTTCAAGAGGTTATGTCCAGCGCTCGAATGGATGGCATCAACGAATGTGCCATCGCTTTGAGACAAATAAGATCCCGGATATTCTTCAAACAGAGGCGCCGCTGAGTCCAGAGCTGTCCAGAGAGTAATCGTATGTTATTTAAGTATTTAATATCGAATCCAAAACTAACCCGAAATGCGTCCGAATTTCCATTTATAAGTTGTTTGAGAGAACTTTCCGGCGAAACCCGAGACCTGAGCGCCTAAACTGAATCCAATCAAATGTACATTTTTCGGGTCGATATTTCGCTTAGCCCTCAGAGTGTCCACGAAAAAGGCCACTTGATATCCGACAACTTCTGTATTACGGGCGGCCTCAACATAGTCGGGTTGTTTCGCTCCTTTAGACCAATCGACTACTATTACGGTCTGAAGTTTACCGAATTTGAGGAGTGAGTCCTTTACACTCAGTAACTGTTCGGTGTTCAGAGAGTTACCGAATCCGTGGACAATGATAGCCAAAGGCTCGGCCGTCGGTATGAGTTCCAGACTTTTAGTGTCGTGTGGATTGACTTCTTGAGCACTTGTTTGCGAATGTTGAGTGAAGGCATAGAACTTGGTTCCGATCTTATCGGGTGAGGCCGGAAGTATTTCCAGATGTTTGAGAGGACCTTCTTTGGCGTAAAAGCAACCGATGTCCGGATAACATGCCTTATCTTCGTCGGCAAATACTGTTGATCTCGATTTAAATGCTTCGACGGATCTCTGGATATCGAGGAACAGCTGAATATCTTCAGCGCCGAAAACAAAGACCGGCAGCAAAGTTACCAAAGCTATAGAGACCAACATTTTTGTTCCGATCGCTAAAACTTTTCTGAACTAAAAATCAATTTTCTTTTTATAAATTCTCTGAAATGATTGGGAAATAGAAAAAGGTTTTGATTTGATTTATCTCGGATTAGATTCCACTTGAATTTCGAGGTTAAACTTCTTCTTTGACGCATTCAGATATGTATTATTCAATTGATATTGTCTTCTCTTAGAAAATATGTCTCAACTTTTACTTCGATTACTTAATTCTTTTTATCTGAAGATAATATGGAATTCAGAGATAAATAAATGACATTTAGTTCGATCGAAAACAAATCGGTTGACCAGAAAGTTGTCGGTAACTGATTGTCACCGATAAGACTCGTTAGAAGTTATAATAACTTTGAAACAGATTTTATTTTCAAATGTTTTGATTTTGAGCTTTTGTTTTATAAAATTCTATATTTTATCACAAAAATTAGTTTTCATTTGATTAGAAATCTTATAAAATATGGATAAAAATCATTTAAATATAAAACATTTAATAATTTGATTAAAAGATTGAGATTAAGTCTTGAGGTTGAGGTCAAGTGAAAGCGATCGGAGGACTCCTTTTGATGGTCGCATACATTTTGTCCGGCATTTGAATACTTGTCGTCATATTGGACGAGACGTTGGGACCGCAGTTGAGGTCGTCCGCGAAGATGAACCGATTGGTCAGTTGGGTCAACGGTTCCGCGTATTGGTGTTCACTTCGCTGGACATGTGATGTCAAAGACTTTCGATGAGGCGAAGAGTAATAAGAAGTGGAATTGCTGTGACCTTTCGGAGGCCCCGATTGGCAGTCAATGAACTTTGGTTTTGAACCACATTGAAAGTCATTCAGAGGAAACGTTTCGGTCGATTGTCTCAAATCATTCTTATGGACACAATTGTTGCCATTCAGACCATTGACCACTTGATTCACGTGCTGTCGTCGCATACATCCGAAGAATGTGCCCAATATTACGCAAAGAACTATCACCGATATGATGACCGGCAAAAGTACGGTCACGTTTCGGAACAGTGAGACCGACTCGGCCTGAGCTGAGGCATCGACGGGTGAGTGCGGGGCCACTGACCGCACACTCACTGATAGGTTTAGGGTTCGGAAGTTGTACTCGGCTTCGGTCACACCTGTCGACCGAAAACAAAGAGATTTGAATAGATATACAAATAGTGAATACGAAGACAATTACCGGCATCGGAGTGAGCGCTCACTAAGAGCTTGTATTCTCGATTCGGCACTAAATTATTGATTAAATAAAAATCTTTTTCGAATCCAATCCTTTCTGATAACAAAATCCATTGTTTTTGATAAATAGGTTTGTATTTAATGGTAAATGCATTGACGGAACAGCCGATGGTCTGCCAACTGTTGAGCCGAAGCAAAGCCGAAGTGGCGTTAGGTATAAGAAACTCTTGAGTAGTAGGCGAGAGAGGGGCCGACCCTTTGGTTCTGGTGGTAATGGTTTCGCCTAAAAGAATCGGAATTAAGTTTGATTTGAAATGTATTTTTGAAAATCGATTTACTCGGTTCGCCGGTCCCTAAGCTGTTGGAAGCGGTCATAAATAGTTTATATTTAGTTCCGCACCGAATGTGCGCCAAACCATTGCTCGAGTCTAAGACAAATTGATTTGATTTAGTCCTCAGTTTCTTCTGATGCCATTGAGATTCGCGCTCTTCTTTGAAATGCAATATATATTCCTTATCATCGATGTCCTCCTCATTTGCATCCCATCTCAAAGTTATTGAATCAGATGTACTTCCAATCACTTCCAAGAGTGGAGAAGTCGGGGGCTGTGAGTCGAATGTCGGAACGCGAACCTTAGGATCAGATAAAGTGATTCCGATATTAGATTTTATTCATTTCAAACTCGTTGCAAATTCTCAATACTTCGTCAGTTCGAGGTCCAGCACCGACGCTATTGTAGGCCTGAAGTATTATCACGTAAGTGGTCTTCCTCTTCAGATTAGTCACATAACTGGTCTCAAACTTATTGGGATCGCCGTCACTGACGACATCGACATTCTTGTACTGATATGGTTCGTCAGAATCCGCTACTTTATATCCGATGTAATAACCCTTTATTTTCCCGAATTGTGATTCTTTGTGCGGAGGTTTCCATTTGATCTTCACTGAAGTCGATGATGTAGTTTCTATGATAACGTCAGTGGGCGGTCCTCCCGGCACTTCTTCACCCGTTTGGAAGACGAGTGTTGCAGAGGTCGGATCACTTCTTCCGAGAGCGTTCTGAGCAAACATTCTGACCTCATAATAGCAAACCGGAGTCAAACCCGTGATTGTGAGTCTGGTGTCGGAAGTGACGGGTGAGGACACCTCTTGCCATCCCTTTCCATCACTACAATTACCGCGATATTCCAATAGGTATCTAATGATAGCACTGTTTCCCGAAAACGATGACTTCCAGAGAATGGTTGCGCTCCGACTCGTGATGTCGATAGCACTTAACCCATACGGAGGTTCGGGAACTTCTGTTCAATCGATTGAGAAAAATATTGTTTTAGGCATAAAATTGCATACAAATGAGTAGATGTGAGCCCATGAGAGGCCGATAGAGCCCGTGAGCCGATAGAGCCCGCGGTCATTGTACTAATAAAATCGATTTCGATATCGATTTAAATCTAAATTAACTGTTTATTTGGTTCATTAGATTGTAATTAAGTTTAAGTGAATTCATCTATAAATTGAAAATAAGTCTCTCCGACAGTGAATATAAGACTTGATTTATGGCATAGCCTTCCATACCCTGGACTATAAGCTGAATGTTAGTGTCATCCGAACCGAAATCATTTGAGACGAGACACGTATATAGGGCTGAGTCGTGCCTTACGGTCGACGTTATCTCCAAATACGATATCATCTTTTGTGAACTTATTATCTCCTGTTTTATGGAATATCTTTTGTCAATCAATTCATTGATTTGTTGTTTGTCTTTCTGCCACTCGACTCGCATCACGGGATCACCGCTGGCCTCACACTGAAGGACAGCCGTCTCGCCTTTGACAACACTATTGCTGATGAACTTGATGTCGAAGTACGGCGGAGACTGAACGACCAGTTGGATCACTTTACTCAGTCCGGCACCGATTCCATTCGATATCTGATTAGACACACAATTAATTAATCGAAAAGTGATAATAAATTAATTGTCAGTTATTGTGTTTATTGTGTCTATCAATCAAATAGTGGTGAAAGAGAGGGTCGGATGTATTACTTGGCACATATAGAATCCGGCGTCCGATTTATCGGCTTCTTGTAGGACAAAAGTTCCGTTTTGATAGACTTGGTGTCGATATGAGGAAAGAATTTCCCTGAATTCGGACGGATGTTCGACCGCATCAGTCGACTGGGAGTCAGAACTGGTGGCAATCGATTTCTTCCAAATGATCTTCGGAGCGGGAGAGCCATCGGCCGAGCAATTAATCACAGAATCTGCTCCCAACACAACGAAAGTGTTCTTGGGTTCTACTTTCCAGTTCGGCGCCACATTCACTATCAGATATGTACTCCGATTGACGGACTCGACGTCGTTCCAGGCCTTACACGTCCTGTAATTTCATTAGACGTGAAAGAGTGACAAAAGTGGAGCAAACAATTGGACTAAATTAATAAAAGGAATGGAAGGGATGTAAGGAATGGTCTCTCATACCAACGACCCATGTCTTGGTGTTCGACACTCTTGAATGTCAGAAGAGAGTAGTCTTCAGAGTTCTGGAGGGAAATGCTGTGACTCGAGACGATTGGGGTAACCGAGTCTTCCCTATACCACTTGATCTCAATAGGAGGGTCGCCCTCCAGGATAGAGCACATGAGCTTCACTTTCATCCCTTGATTAGCTCTCGTCGTCTCTGAAAGCGGCTGTCCATCAATTAAAGGCGCGACCCTAACCACCAAATGAACGCTTCCCTTCACTGGTTTTCCATTCGAGCCCTTAGAATGAAATGTCTTAAAGGTTTTTACTTTATTTGATCTCAACTAAAGCTAATTGAATGCAAAACTCATTAAAATGTTATGAAAATAATAATTGTTTTGAAGATCAATAAAAGTCTAATTACTTGGCTCTCAGTCTATGATTGATTCGAACTTCTCATTAGAATCCA